>JAJSPD010000068.1:0-251422 GCA_021307315.1 Bisporella sp. PMI_857
CCGGCTAACAATAGAGAACACTGACAATAAGAACTAGGGACTATTAGTGACTTTATTACTGTAGAGATTTTTACCGCTACAAGACTACAAACTTTTTAACTACAGTTTGCAAAGCCGAACTTTTGCAAAAGTTTATTCGACGAAATCGAGGTCGATTCTGTAACACTACGCTACAGCGAACGCTGCTAACGTAGTAATTCACTTTTAATCAGAGCTTTTTCAGGCCGAGAACTAATTCAAAGAATCTTGTAACAAAGAAATTCTCGGCTTTTTAGAAAAAGCGTATTTGAAGTTACTTCGCGAAAAAACGTTCTTCCGGAAACTCGTATATTCAATTCAAGGTTTGTCGACGAAATCAAGAATTAAGGCATTACTAAAGCTTACGAGAAATCCCGTTTAGTCGTTTAAGCTTACAACAATCACGAAAAAGATATCGTTTTTACTTAATTACCGACAATCCAGCGAATGAGCTAACGCTTGATCTTTTGTATTACGGCGCTTATGCAAAGCTTTGATATTAAGCTTTATTTGAAAGATATATTTCAGGCTTACGTTTAGTCAGTTACGAGGCTGAATCGTAATTTCTATATCAATTCTTCGCAAGAGCTTATTACGAAGCTGAACTTACAACTAGGCGAGATTCTACAAGTCGTAAAGCTTTTTTACGGAGTGCTAGAAGCCGGTAATTACTGGTTTAAGACGTACTACAATTACTACGTCAAAAACTTCGAGATGAACTTTTCAATTTACGACTTTTGCTTGCTATATCGGAACAACGCCGATTTTTTCGGCTTTGTAAGCTTGCAAACTGATAATACTTTTTTTTTGGCTGATAGCTTTTTTGCAACAGCTGAACAGTAACAACTTGAAAAAGCTCAATTCTTCGCAAAAGAACAAGAACACTTTACAGTAGGTTAGCTAATGAAGTTCAACGGGTGTACAATACACTTTACAGGTGAAAACACTATTACGGTCAATTAAGAGAACCAGTGTAACAACTTGGCAACCGTAAGTGAAAAGCCAACTTCCGCAACAAGCTTTAGAAGCGTTACTCGAATCAGTTTTTTTTTTTGCGATCAATATGTAGCTCAACGAGCTAAAGGAGCTTATATAGCTTCAATATGTTAGCCCGAAGCATTTTTCGACTTATCCTGTGCCGCTTAAGTGACTAACTTTGAGAAAGCTGACGTTACGGCCTTGAACAAGCGTCTTCAATAGCAATTCGAGAACTTTACTAAAGGCCTGAATTACGTTCTATTAGACTCTTAAACCTTCCGCCTGATTGTTTTCACGGACGCAAGCTTTGCTAATAACAAAGACCTATTATCACAAATTGGCTACGTAATCGTACTAGCCGATGCTACGAACAAGGCTAACGTGATTTATTAGTCGTTAACTAAGTGCAAACGAGTTACTAGAAGCGTACTCGCTTTCGAACTTTATGCTATAAGCTACGGATTTGATATTGGAGCTACTTTTAAGTCGTTGATCGAGCTTATTTTGAAAATCGACTTACTTTTGATTATTTGTACGGATTCTAAATTTTTTTATAAATGCTTCGTCAAATTAGGAACTATTCAAAAGAAGAGGCTTATGATAGATATTATGTGCTTCCGCCAGTCGTATGAAAGAAGAGAGATTACGGAAGTTAGGTGGATTGACAGCAACAGCAACTCTGCCGATTCTATGACTAAAAGCAAGCTTTTAACAGCTTTAAAACAGCTGATTGATTCAAACCACCTCGAGCTGAAAGTTATGGAGTAGGTAGAAAGAGAAGAAAGAAAAGTACTGGCCAATTAGAGGTCAGATGCTATAGTTTTTCTTTTGTACAAAAGTGAAACGGGCCAATCAGAGGCCTGATATCGAATTCTCTTTTCGTTTTATGATCACGGGCCGTTACGGTCTTTTAGATAGTTTTACAGCCTTTTAGAGAGCCGCCAGTGTGGGTATATATTGACCAAGTCGGTCGTATGACTCACACGTGGCACGTGATGGCGCACGCGCCATCACATCCCCTTTATCTTAGAACGTAGAGTAGAACTTAATACAACAACAATTACCATATCCACCAAGAGCAAGAGCACGGCCTATAAGCTGTGCCTTTTGCCCCGTGGAAGGTAAGAACACAGCGAAACCATCAGTATAATACTTAATTGTGCTTATAAATACAGTCAAACCTGGTTATATCGGAACTTGTTATATCGGAAACCTCTGTATATCGGAATGAACCTTGGATCCGCCGAGCTTTAGGTGGCAATAATGGACCTCGTTATACCGGAAACCTCTATATATCGGAAGTTGGTTTGGCACCGAGCGTTCCGATATAACCAGGTTTGACTGTACAACCTCACACAACATATATATAGTAAACCAAACAGAAAGTTTACCCTTACTCTTTTTTTATGTTACACAGGGTCTTTTGTTAAAGGTATTGAACTGCAAGTATTACTTATAGTTTTGATGAAGGCTCATTTTTACATCGGTTGAAGCATTGTATAATTTTTTATCTAGGGCGACAATACAATTTTCTAAAGAGCGCAGATAGAAAAAGCTGGAATACTCAACATCTCCAAAGCAACATAATCTGTCGTATACCTAAAAGCTCAACATCATGGACTCTCCCCTTTCCTTGATAGTCACAGAATTTTGTTTCAGAAAAGTCGTAAGGTTGGTGCTTGCGATCCCATATTTCACGCTAGGAGTACAGGCTCAGCTAGCGACGATAATGGATTATGTTTACAATCTTCATATATGAACAGGACATCTGATTTCAATCCGCAAGTCTCACGTTTTTTCAGCTACTTAGGCCGAACATCCAGCAGCTTCTCGAGCCATTTGGTAGATTTCTTGATAACCACACTGCTGAGCGATCATTTGAGGTGTGAGTTCCCGATTCTCAAGTCCTTCAGGAACTGATATACTAGAAGCATCTGATAGGATAGACGGGTCGGCTCCGGCTTTAAAAAGCTTGAGCATCATTTCTTTCGATCCACTCTGAGCAGAAAGATGCAAAGGGGTCCAGCCTCGCAAGTCCACCAGCCCTAGCCAATCATAAGGTGTGATGTCCTTCACAAGCACATTAAGAGTAGACACATTGCCATATCGTACCGCGCAATGCAATGGCCGCCATTTCAAGTCGAGAGTGGCCATGTCCCAAGAAGCTCGCCCATTCATAATACTTGTGAGCTTCTTGATATCTCTGTCATGGCCAAATGCTGCTGCTCGATGAAGTGGAGTCCACCCAAGAAGGTCCTGGGATTCCCAGAGATCAAATGACTTTTCTGCACATATATCAAGAAGCTCGATTGTATGTGGATTTGAACTCATTGGATCCCATAAGTACGGTACTGGACTCCATCCGCGACGATTGACGTATTCTAGCTCTGCCTTTGTATTTAAGAGCCGGCGTACAATTTCGGGTTTTCCGCAATAGAAGGCATTATCCAGTGGGCTGCTACAAGAAGTCAGACTAGAAATCGAACTTAAATTGAAGGCATTTGTAGTACGTTTCCCAAGTCCCAAACGTAAGATCTGGGTCTGCACCATAATCAAGCAAAATCTTAACCAGCTCGGGATTTCCACCTCGTATTGCAAACTACTCCATGCATTAGGATTTCCATTAAGATAAAGAAACAAGAACACATGACATACTCGCATCAGTGTTAGATTATCCGGTGTAGTATCATTTGGATGCGCTTTTCCTGACGAGAAGAGCTCTTTGATTTTGATGAGCGAGGTACCATCGATTCTATCTGCGAGGTTACATGCTTTCACAATGTCCGAATTAACTGGAACAATATTCTGCACTCGAAACTTCGAGCGAATCGTAAACTCGGGCCATGTGGGCCATGAGCTAGTAAAAGACCAGTTAAAGACCCAAGCTCCCTTTAGAGGCCATCGAAAATGCGCGCCGTACAAGTTTCTACGTTCGCCTCTTGAGACTATGAGGCCGGCATCGAGACCAAGGCAGTTGGTTATCCAATTATCGAATTGATGAACGAGAGCATTAAGTGTAGGTGGTCGTCTTTGTCTCAAGCTTGCCAGTAATAGAGTGGTCTCGCTTATGGTATTTCTTTCCGATGTTTCTTTATCTTCATGAGAGCGCACTTGCTCGTAAATGTTTTGTAAAGTCGTTTCAATTTGTTCAAGCCGTTCCCTAAGAATAAGTGAGTAAGTGAGCGATACGATATCAAGAGATAAATAGAAACGATAAATTCTACAGCAGCTTCAACTCGACAGGAAACGTAAAAGCACTCTGTATTTCTCTGAGATGTGAGAGTGATCGTTGGTATTTGCGTTTGCCACCACTAGCCCACCAGAGCCGAAACTTTCTTGTGTCAGAAAGAGGTACAGAAGGAAACGATGCACTGATATCCGATAATGATTCTTGCGCCACAGCAAGAGCTTCTTGTAGCTGAGTGGAAGATGTATTAGATGGTTGCGTATTGTTTAACTCAAGAATCTTGCGCAGTAACAAAGCATGCTTTATCTGCTCGGGTGCATGTCGGTAATCCTCATGAGCCCCCTTCAGTGACCCTGAAACCTCTCCGACGATGTGTAAAAGTGTAATGATCGATATCGTGATGCTGAATGGATCCGCCATAGGCCCTAAGAGATCAAGAGAGACACAAAGAACGGCGCTAGGTTTTGCCTCAACCCAAATGAGGCGATGGCGGGAACACATAGTTATGTATGCTTAAGTTACATGTCACGACCACGAGGCATTTAGCAGGATGGCTGGAAAAAATTGCTGTGGACTGTATGCTGAGTGGAATTTAGCGGTAGGCACGCAAGGCACACTCGGGGGATGGTAAGTAAGCGTTTGGCGATACCAGTGTTGAATGGAGGATAGGAGGATGCGCAAGCATGATTGGCAGGCATTCCCGTGTTGTTATTAAGTCTCCCGACTTGGCCCAGGAAAAACCAATTAGATATTTTCTTGGAACCGACACTCGTTGGGCGTACAAGTTAGTTTGTACAACCCTATTGAATTGGTGCCTTAGAGATGCTTTGTCTAGAGAGTACCTTCACAGTTTCCGTCTTTCATCCAATCAACCTGCTCCACGCCCATATCCCAACGCAGCCATTCTACAGCATCTATCTGAATCAAAAGATATATCACTCCTCCATTCCTATCACGCTTCCAATAGTTAGAATCATGGATCAGCCTAGTTGCTGCACAGCCTCCAAGTGCCCTTCTGGGCGAATGTGTTCGCATCCTACTATAATTTCAGGCTTGTAGCAATACCTTTTGTTTCAAGCTTGCCATCTCCTTGGAAGGTGTTTACCCACATCCCTTCTTTGTTCCGCCTTTCAGATTTAAGAACGAAGGGTGGAGGACGACAGCCTCCCTACACGGCGACTCTGATTTTGCCCCTGAGCCCATATCGCAGCAACTTGCAACCTTCAGCTCGCCCAACCCCCAAGAGTCGTTATAGCTGGACTCAAGGTCTTCCGCCCGCACACGAATTTGTGACTCTAAAAGTAGCCGTAGAAACGTTATCACAGCGTTCCCGCTTACTAACCACGAACCCGTCCTCCCTTAGTTCCCTCTGTTGTGTGTAGATTTTCGTAGACTCGTTGTGCCGGCTGTTTGTGGAGTCGAGGTCTGTCCATGTCACTAATCAATTTTGCTTAATTAATAGAGGCGATCGATTTGTAATCGGAAGAAAGGCCTGTCGCCCAACATTGATGAATAAATCATGATCGTACGGAGTCGCGTGCGTATTTAGTATCGACGCCTCGACCTCCTGCAAGTAGACGTGTACTCTGCTTGAGCCTGTGCATCTCTATCACTCTAGATCCAGCCTGAGCCCACCCTCTTCCCTCAGCAAATCCCCAGTATTCCACGCTTCGAATAACGCACAGATTCGCCTTTCAGCAAATGACAGACCAGGGCTTTAAAACCTGTCCGGGAAGTTCTAACACACAACCAGACACGTTTTGCATAGGTGATAATGTCGAAAATCGAAGCTCCGTATAGGTAAATGTATATCGGCATGGCTTTTCGTTCCTGGTTTTTGCAGCCGCGGCGATGTTGGTGACTCCCATGGTCAATTCAACACTAGCTACAGTCTTCTAATCGTGCCTGATGGACTTAGGCGCGAAAACTTGGTGCCTGACTAGATGACTAGCATAGGTCATAAAACCTTCCTTCGATAACCCCAAGATTGTTATCATTCCTCACTTACAATGACAACCTCGCTGCCACTCTTTGCTTTTCGCTGCCCCCTCGATCATGAACCTGCATATCTTCCTCTTCCTTTTATTACTGCTTGATCAATTAAATTTGAAATCCTATTAGACCAAAGAATTGAAGAATTTAACTGCTTTTAACGTGGGTTCTTAGATCAAAACAGATATATATTGGGTGGTCAATCGACCAAGATAATACTGTAGGGCACGGTCCTTATTTGTGGCATGTTGCTATGACAATCACAGCAACGCAATTAAACTCCGAGCCGCGCAACAACTTCTTGTAGCCATGCCGGAATCGCCGTTTAAACAATCCAAAACTGCTTTGAAAAGCCGCTATAACGCATTACCCTTCCATTCCCATGTGATCACGACTCCCTCTCATCCTTCAACTGTCGCAGCAAACGACCACGAAATCGTCGCCCCGCCGCCCATCGAGAACGGCGCCGACCAAGAGAGCAAGGATCCTAGGAACAGACCCACAAGAGCAGCTAAACAACCCTCTCGAAACCCATCAAGTGCAATTCGCAAAATAATACAATTCGCTATAATTTTGGTCAGCTCCTTGGCCCAAGTGTTATGTGCCATCGTGATCGGTCAATATGATGCCTTGCACACCAGATCGGGGTTGTCAACTCCGTTAAATTTGATTCGGATTTGGTGTTGGCAGAAATCAAAGCAATCGGTAAGTTATTCTATCCTCTTTGGATGCAATTCATGGCCAAACTAAAAGCAAATAGGACTCTGCCTGCTTTTTCGGCCTGCACCTCCCAGATTTTATCATCGATCCTTCCGAGTTCGTATTTGCAATTACTGTGATGGTCTACGGTTTAGCCATGCTTATATTCTACGACACACGAAAGGGCGACCGTTACCAAGACCATTTCCTCGCGAGTGGTGCGTTTTTGGGTCTTTTTGCAGGTATATCTCTATCAATTTGGGAGGGTAATACAGGGCCATACAGGGGATGTATACCAATATCAATTACTATTGCGCTACTTCTTAGTGTAACTGCGCATAGCATGTAGGTGGGAACAATGGTTATACAGACCTGGCAGACGCCCATCCTGGGCAAAGATGCTAAGGGGTGATTAAAGGAAGTCGGCATATTCGTGGTTATTGAGGTTTGAGATATTCAAGTGCGGATTGAGCTGCTTTTCAACTAGGATTCCGGCAACTCATAGGCGAGGCGACGAGAGTGATGGGCATTGTTTATTATACAGGCGGCAAAGCTGTACGTTTCAAGAACACAATAGTTTGCAGGTAAAGACGCTGTTATTGTGCTGTAAGATGGTCTCTGATTCCTTTGTAAGGCAAAGGTGGAGCTGATTTTTCACTTCCAAAGCGACGCATTGTTCTGGCCAGTCTCACCGTTTCTTTGGCTCTGTGTCACCTACGGTATCAGTGGTATATTTCCACTGGCCTCTCTTTTGAGCCCACCTTCCCCATGAACACATTCACTAAGTCCAGAAACCTCAGCTTGATGGGATAATTTTAGATCCAATCAAAAGCGGTTTGAAGGGGAGGTCTATGCACAGCTCGATTTTAATTCGTAATTAAATACGGAAAGGGAAACTGTTTACGCTCTCTTCCGTAGGATTTCCCCGATGAAATCCCTAGGGTACTGCAAGGACCGATGACATAACGAATAAATCTTGCTATATCATTTTTGGGATTATCCAATTTAAGAATCGTCTCATGCAGAGACCATTCCCCCCATATCTATAACATACTTCATCGCCACCTAAACTACGCACAATCCACATTCCAAGAGTGCAGCAAACCGCAGCCGCCTCGAAGCAAAACAGCCGATGGCTACTTGGCGATTGGTTGGCTTGCCGCTTAGCTGGGGTCGATATGAGCACCAGCCTGAACCAAACCTCTCCGAACTTCAAAATATTATACGAGAGGAGAACCATCCCAATGCCCTTGTTAAAGATACAAGCGCTATTATTCCTTGCTAGCGTTCACCTCCAGATCAAACTTCCGCTATACACAACATGAAGGCAACATTGAGCGAGGGATATAGAAACAAGCACCTTGTAGGGATAAAGGTGGAGCTCCAGCCAGTATATGCTCATGCGCTGCCAATTACTGTGACAGTTCTCAAATGCTTTGTAGGCATATGCAGTATTTTGTCGCGGCTGTTAGTAGCCACTGGCGGGGGGTTTTTTTTTATAAAATATGTTTTAAAAAAACCAACTTCTTGGAAATAGTTCACAACTCATCTATCTATTAACGTTCATAATATCAATGAAAGTCCGAATACACTTCTATTAAAATTCCAGCCACCCCTTGAAGATATTCTCATGGCCATAACCTGTAACCCATTACTCGTTACTCACAGCACAACAAAAATGGCAAAAACAAAGACCCCAGAAGCAAGCACCCACATTCCCAGCCCAGCGGTATGAAGTGCCGATGACGCTCCTCCACCGGGGGACCATTGAGGTACAGCAGAGGCGGCGCTAGAAGCCGTCGTTTCCAAGGTTGATTGCCATTTGGCCACCGAAGTCGGAGTAGGCGTTATATTACCAACCGATGTCCTGAACGGTGGTGAATACACCGATGTCATGGGTGGTAGTGAATATATCGATGTAGTAGGCGGCGGTGAATACGCCGATGTCTTCGGAGGTGCCACATAAGTATTGCTAGCAGATGTTGCTCGATATGTGGTTGTTTTCTTAGTTACCGCTGAGGTAGTTTTCCCTGATAGCACCGATCTAGTTCCAGGTCAGTTACCGTTCCCAATCTCTTCTCGGAAGGGAGTGATATATCACATACTTGCACATATTCGCAAGGTCCACTGCCGGCTTCTTGTTCGGATCATTCTCCTTATCCGCATCACACTCCCCAAATTTAAAAGTGCATTCAAAAAAATCGCCTACATCTTTCACCACATTCGCAATATCCTCCACAACCTCCGTCATGCCATCTACGATAACCGTCACCGCGTCTTCTGGATCAGTGAAGATCTGACCGACGAGTGAAACTACATTTCCGCCGCCCTCAATGATATTCTCGACGATTTGGGGGGCGAGGGTGGGAATGGCTTGGATGAATGATGTGACGGCGGAGAAGTCTTCTTCAATTTCATCGAGGACATCTTCAGCTAGACCGGAAATGGCAGAGGGGGTATCGCCGTGCAGGATTGCACAGACGAATTCTGCAGCATCTTGCTCGTTGTCTCGTATTCCTGACAGAACTTCTTGTGGGATCTCTTTGATAAAATCCTTGATTTTGGGAGACTTGGAGTTCATAATGCCTTTGACGACGTCACTAGATTCAATCAGAAAATGGAAAATTGAAGATTTTTAGAAGTGAGGCTATGCACTTACCCCCAGATAGTACAAGAGATGAGGCTGGGGATCCAGAGGAGGATAACGAGTGTTGGGAGCATCTTGATAGAACGAGAGTGATTGAGCGAAGAACGACGGAAAAAATTTATATGAGTAATTTGCAAAAAACGCAGACAAAGAGAATTATATCTTTAACATTAAGTCAAAGAAAAATCTCTCCTTCTTATACAACATCTCTCCATCGGGCCATCGGAGCTCCTGTATGTGAGCACAACACCACACCGATAATCCTTCTATGCAATACCATCACCACCATCCCGGAATCCTTGGAATTCAAAGCTCTAGAACTGCACGACTCACCAATAAACATTTCTCTCAAAAAATAACATGAAGTGAACTCGCAAGTAGTCAGATGTGGCTTATCAAGTAACCGAGGCCTGTTATGATGAAAAAAAATTTACACAGCCTAAATTCGATTGAGGCGATATGCTTTTTAAAGACTTTTGGGTGAGGTTGGGGGTTGCATTATGCAACGGGCGAGGGGTGGGTTGGGGGCGGCTGAGTCTTGTACGACACTGGCAAAAAGCTTCAGCAGAGGCGAGGTTGTTTTTTGAGGGTGGATTGGAAAGGCTGCGGGGCTGTGCCGAGTGTCGAAAGTCTGGTACTGGGCAGAGTGACATGTGATAGATGATGAGGCTATCTTCAGAAGTGTTCTTCAGCTCGTATAGTAAGATCGCCACACTTGCTATAAACGGTTAAACACCGACTTATAAGATTCATCTTTATATAGATATGCATTCAATCTTCCAAGAACAATCTAATTTAAGGTTAAGAATTGAGCACATGTTTTCATGAGGATGGAGTCGTGAACATCGGAGAACATTCTGAAATGTCTCAAACTGGTAAGATGATGGATAGTAGTGTGTAACATAAAATACTTGGCGCCCAATTCTTCAGGAGGTACTTGGCAACTTGTTAAGGGCGAGGGAGTGTCGACTGGTATAGCGTTCATGTCGTACTTGTGACTGTAGCTTCTGAGTGCTGCATAGTGTGTCCGTGATATCTGCATCCGACCTTGATATCCACCAATGCCATCCATATTCCGCCACATAAACTCCAAATGTATATCAATCCCCCAAGGGTTCATTTATCTCCATCTTCGTCTATTTCCTTATCTACGTCACATTGCGCGCCCACTGGTCGCGAACTGCCAGGTGATGTTCCTTCAGGTTCTCGGCTCCTCTTGAGCTCTTCTGATTCTCCCACCTACCGCGCCTCCTCCACCGCCACGTTCATAATCCTTACTACACTTCAAAACATGGTCGCATCCAGAGTGCGAGAGCAACTTACTGGTATCAAGGTAATCTCTCTATCTGCAAATATCTAGAATTACTACTCTGGCTGCCTAGCAGTTACTTGGACATGTATTTGTACCAGATTTTGCAGTGTCTTTGGGAAGTTGAAATATAGTCATCGAGTTCCCCAAGGACACCAAGCATAGTTCTAGTGAAGGACAAGTTGCAGTGTTGCTGAATAAACTCGTCGAATCCGGAGAACAGCTGGAGGACTCCTATATCAAGAAGGCGATGGCCTGGTTTGGCTTGTTCTGCGAGCGAGCCACACTTTCGGTTTAGAGTTGTAAAGTTCCACATAATTAAGCTTGCACTACTCTAGAGGCTATGGTTTAGATGAACTATTAGGCGTTACTTTAATTGATAACTTTGATATTGTTGTCCCAGACGCTCTCGAAGAATTCCAGGCCATAAACGAGGTTCCTTTGGCCAAAGTTTCAAATACTCTATGGCCAGGCTCTCTCAGCGGCGCCAGGATGCAAAGACAATAACTTTATCCTCTAAGCTGGGTAGATGTAACATGCTCGTTTAATTGGCTCACATCCTCTTACAATGCCTTTTTATAGCTAAATGTTAATTTACCACTATGTTAATTTTTCTTGTGTAGCCTTCTTTTAGTTTGCAAGAACAAAAACCCGCAAATGTTCAATTTATCAATATAACGTCCTGCCTGCGTGGCGAGAAACCCACCGTGACGAGGGCCGGCCAATGTTTTTCAACACAATAAAGCCAACAATGTGCTAGAGGCATAGATATATGAGGAATCTATTCCAGGCGAGCCGATAGAATCTAAAGATAATTATGCTTCTGTTGTGACTTGATACTCATCAACTGGAATTGACAAATAAGGGCCGCAAACGCTAACTGTACGGAAAGTCGAAGGTGGACTAGCTGTAATCTAGCGCTGCTGACGTTAGATTCCCGAGTTTCTAGTACAACTTATACTAGGCCACAAGGCTTGAAACTCGCTTTTAGTATAGCTCGTGTAAACACTGGTTAGACTACCATACATTATTGGATTTACGCAACTATAATTGATCATATAATTCAAGAAGATCCATGGTATGAATTGATAATATAAGTAATGTTTTCAAGTAAACTAGACACCCAAGAACTAGACACCTAAGCGAGTTAGATACTAGTTGCTAAAATCATAACGCTGAGACTCTTCTGCAAATATGGAAGATATGAGAGGCATAGAAATCACACGGAGAGAATGCCGTGTTGACTTGGAACAAAATTGAAGCGCATGAAAACATCCTAACAAACTGAATTTAAGTTGTATTATTACCGACTATATGGGAAATTATAAGAAAACATCCCTATTACATATCACTAGACTCAACAGATTGTGATTACTTTGGAAATTGTGTCTGATGCTTGAAATCGAGCAAAGGCTTCCCCATTCATTACCCCTGGCACATAAACTCCCCCTTTCAACTCATACGCGCCGTCACAGCTGGGGGATGCTCGTAAGATAACTGGCATTGTGCAACCATGTAGAAGGAAAATCTCATCGCCAGGGCGAGCATGCCCAATGCAAGTACCAACGTGCCCTTCGCACGTAGTCAGCAATCTTGCAAGCGTTACGGTACGGTCGGGAATATTTGGCAAAGCAACCGAATGAGGGTCTACATCTTTGAAATCCGGCGGAAATAGGTCCTTGAATGCCGTTCCCCAGAGGTTAAAGTTTGCGAATGCCTCTCGGACGCTATTCAACGTTGATAGTCCCGGATCGTCGATAAACGACGCTGACACATACTGAATTCGCTGGAGCCTAAGCTCTTGCTGCTCAATGTTCAGATTATATGGTATGTCAAATATGCTGTAACCTTCGCGTTCGAACTTCACGCCGAGACACTGGAAGCATTCCATCAATGCCATTTTGAGACTTAACAAATGGTCATATTTGTGCCAAGTCGCAGAGGGTGGTAGCTCCGTGACTTGAGAGTCTTCAGTGTCCGGTATGTGCCGACTTTTCAAGATCCTTAGCTCCTCACGCGCGTTTAGTAGGCGCTGTTGCACATCAATGCTTTGATTATAGGTGATAACATTTTCAAGAAATGCTACCTCTTTGGCCTTGTACTCAATTGAGATTTCGCATACAGGTCGTGTTGCCTGGCTAATTGTATCCAGACGATATCCCCGACATACAAGGAGATGTTTCCCTGTTTTGGCGTCTCTGCTGAAAGTTGCTTCGGCAGTTGTGCCAGGACATGCAGAGGGCTCAGACATCAGTGGCCATCCGTAATGTGCAGAACTGTATGGCAATGTCAAATTTGGCACCCACGTGGGCCACTCGCTGAGGCCAAAGATCGGTGCTGAGAGTTGATGAAGAATGAAAGACAGATCGTTCGTACTCCTTATGTGTGCCTTCGTAAAATCGGCCATTACATCGACAAATTTATTCCCTGGCGCGTACTCGACGTTGATTTGTGCTTTGAACTTTTTAGGCAAAAGGTTCATCATGCCATATACTAAGTCTCGTGGATCAGTGGCCCTGCTTCCACTTGGGATGCGGAACCACAGCGCATTAGTTTGGGGGACTTCACGATCATCGTTTTCACACTCCAATCTGGCGTAATGAAGAGCCATCAACTTTTTGACTGCAACCTGGACGTCTTCCATATTAAGATATTGCACATCTCCATCAGATCTCGGGTTCAGTAAGAGTTGCAGATTCAACCTTTTCCCATTTTGAAGCATTCTAGAGCCGAGAATTGGCCCACATCTGAGCAGTTCAGGTAGAGAGAACCGACGCGCTCCACACACTGCAATGGCTCTGTCTCCACCTAGGCAGATTTCCTGTGCGATCCAGATACGTTTCCAATATGGCCGCATAAGCAATCGGGCAACTCCAATAACGGCATCTAAGTTCATCCGTTCCAAAAATTGGTGGCTGATTGATTGTGCTGCGCCGCGACTGAAAATCCGACCAATTGTGGACATGAATTCGAGCGTCTCGCCACTGTCGTCAGAGCTGTCTCCTAGAAAAGATATTACGCGCTCGGCTTTCTTGTAAATATCTCCCATGCGCTTGACCTCGATGTTCTTTTCGAGGACATCGCTTTGGTTGATGCAAAGAGCATCCACCCATATCCGAGTCCCATGTTGGATTTCGGGGATTTCTCGAACAGTCCGTAACGCCTTTTCTAGATTCGCTTCAACGAGAATTGGGGTGCCATTGACCACTATCTCAACCTTTTGGCTGTGAGTTGTTCCAAACATGTCATTGACTTCGCTAGGTGAGATACCAGCAACCTCAAAACATTGCTGAGGTGTCAACCCGGATGCTATGCCTTTCTCTTCCAGATCTCGATGACTCCGGTCAGGAAAGATCTTGTTAGGATCAATATGGTCTTTCCAGAGATATGACAATGCAAAGTAGCCAAGAGCACGATTCTCAACATGCTCTTGGCTACCACTCAAAGGAGTCCAAATCCAAGTTTGAAGCCAATCTTTCAACTCCCGGTCAGCTACTGCTTCTGATTCAGGAGGAAGCCAGGCCTTCATTTTCTCATCACTTGACTTGTACAGCAACTCAAGTGTCTCTTTTCTTCTAGGGTCCATTTCAAACTGGCTTTCTGTATTGGTTCTGATGTGCTTTGCCAGCGCATCTTTGGCCCTAGAAACATAAGCCTCTGGAGCCGTGTCTGGATCATTTTCGGCTTTATTGCGTACTGTGTCCTGCAGCATATAGTCCAAAATGTTATTGAGGGCTGTGTTCTGTTGACTTGAGCCTGTATACAATCGATCCAGGGACTCATACTCGAGTTGGCAATGAATTGTTCCAGGGGCAAACTTGAGAGGATCTTGCAGCTCTTCAGGCGTGATTTCAGGCGCTAGGATTTTGAGCAGACGAATCTCGCTGCGTGAGCGATCAAGTGGACGATATGTGATTGTCATGATTTTGAAGTCGAAGATTGAGTATATCAACCTGTGGGATACTAAGTCTTTCGTGTTTCCGAATTGGGCGAGGATCGTCTGGATAGCGGGGCTGGGGAGATTGATGGTATGCAATAATTGAAGAGCTTATGGCGCGGAAAGTGTGTTGTCGAGCTGAAGCTGAAAGGAGTGCAAGGACCCGCCTAACTTGATAGGGCAAGTGTTCTGGATGCCTTAGGTTATAAGGCATAGCATCGTGACCCGACGCTAAAGGCGTTAATTAGGCACCCTACGTTGGGAAAGGAACGGAGTTCTTGGAAGCGTAGTAAAAAGGGGGTTTCAAGACTAATCTTCACAAAATAACGTCAGTAGCAAGGTTGTACTCTAGGTGGAGATCGCTCGTGGTCCATTCAAAGTGCGCAGCCCACCACGCTTTCTTTGAAAGCCAATTTCAACGATGTTTTTCAGAATTATTTTGTATCTAATATGCGGAAACCATAATGTAATAATAGGAGTACTGCTATATGAGAAAGAGTTATTTAGCGTTGAGCGATTTGTAAAGGAGAGCTTGAAAAGTGATACACTGCCGTCCCCGTTTGAAAAGACCCTCGACTAGCTTCCACAAAGAGGTTGTGATAACCAGACTGAAACTACCTCTGTAGCCCTGTCACCACGTAACCACCTGGATAGTCGCATCGCATCTCCAATCAAGTGTTTACATATATCTGTAGATTTAGAAGAACCTGCCTGGAAGCAAGATCGGCTAGAAAAGACGATGTATCCTGAAACAAACTCCAGTAAATCTGGTCCGATTTCAGGCACTGCATTCTTGCTCGGGCGGAGGGCCCGCATTCAGGCGCGATCAAGGCTTTAATACGCGCAGATACAGAGCGGGATATGGATGGTAGCATCATCGCTCTTGCTGGCGGTGGTGCTTTGTAGGCGGTGTATTCCCAGGTATGTGGAAGCACGCGACCAACCAGTCACAGTGCGCGAGCAGCCATATGTATAGGAGATCAAGACTGTCACGAATGCCTGAGCACGCAGAGCAGATAAGCACGTTCGTTCATCTAGCTGACCCGCTGTGCCCTCGCTTATGATTTTCGAATCGCGTGCAAGCAGCTGGTAATCTTCGCTACAAGCCAGACTTACGAAGCTATACTGTTTGTGGCTGTGTCTTACAGGCCGCAGCTGCAACCCTTATTCGTCGATTGCTCTCGATGCACAGAGGTAATTGCAATAGCGTAATCATAATAAGAAGAACGTAGAAAATCTCGGGATAGTTTCTTTACGCGCTGATCTATATCTAATGGGGTTTCCTGCACAATGATTGAATACTCAACAGCGGGCCACCAACTGGAAGGGCTTAGGACAACCCGCACTCAAGGTATAAAATAGTATTGTGCGGTAAGCAGTGGTCATTTTCGATTTAATATAGTATCAAAATGAATTTTGAAGCTTGCGCTCCGTATTCTAAGAATACTTCTACTCTTAGCTCAAAGTTGACATTGTTCAGTGGAAAGACGCTGGTGAGTTCTCAGGACCCAGGGTTTCTCGCGTCGTAGGGGGGGGGGGGGGGACGTTATTGGTTAAAAAAATAGGTTCGAATATAAAATAGTGCTATAGTCAAATATACGCGAACACACCGTGTTTCATTTATTTCTAAGCAGTATATTAATCGTTTCCATCTATCCACCTAAAGTTTCTCTGCGCTTCACTGACATATTAGAACAGAATAGCTACATGTGCATATTAGCGTTTTATTTCCTCATTATTTGATATACTTCGAAAGTATGTCTGGAATTTATTGAACATGCTGATAAATTTTCCGCCAGAGCGCTTGCAGATTACACCCAATCCGAATGTTCCTATGTCGATGAACGCTTGAAGCGACACGAAATAAATCATGTAAAAAAAACTACAACAGTAACAAGGATTGGATACACTTCAATTCTTTGGTAGCCTGCCCCCCATTTCTACCAACAGCACCCCCTGAAACATTAACCCAGGGGAATCATCATATATACATGAGACAAGCAACTAAATACCGGAATCCTCCCGAACAACGTTGTTGGCATCGGCGTAAGATTCCCAAGCGGCACAAGTCGAGTTCAGAACATCTGTATCGATCAAACCTGGGATTTCGCTCTTTCGCTCGAGGATTTGTAGTGCAAGGCCTAGGTAATCAGAGAGTCAAAATTTGCTCATTCTAGAAAGTGTCTTTGGGCTAAAGGGGGCATTGGGGGAAGTGTACGATAAGAGGACAATGAACTGATTATCCTACCTTCACTTGTATGCCATCCGATATGGCAATGCATCAACCACGCGCCTGGATTATCCGTGTAAAAGGCAATGACAAGATATCCAGCAGCAGGCAGCATAGCGACATCACGACGAGGGGGGTTGGTGAGGTTTATGGTGGTAGAATCAGTATAGGTGCCAGTGCCCTGGGCGAGGACATAAAAATCGTGCCCATGAAGGTGGATAGGGTGAGGGGCAGCGAGGGCAGTTTCCATAATAAAATAGACCCATTCATTTGCGTTGTCCAGCTCGATAACGTGGTTGTTGGTAGTGAAGTCGGCACCGTCGATGACTTGTTGGACAGTGGGGGTCGCCCAATCCACCTCGAATGTTGTGCCAGCCATATACCATTTGACAACATTACCGAGTGTCGTGCTTACGAAACCGAGAGTCACGGCGAAGTCATCTTCAATCTCATCTGCTGCAGCGTTCAAGGCGACATATGGAACCAAGTTTGTCATGGCCTCATCATCACAGTTGTCCTCGTAAGTGTATGCAGATGAAGTTGGCTCCGAGGTGTCCGCAGCATCATATTTAACAATTCCCTTAATATTGTCCGTATTGTCATTGTCTGAGCAGAAAATCTGGGGAATTGCCCTCAGCCAGTAGTTGCCTGATGTTTCGGTGGCAGTGACAATGATATCGTAGCGTTGGCCCATGCCAATGCTAACCATTTGTGTACTGTACGGAACAATCGGTACTAGGTCATGGGCGATAACTGTAAGGTTGTGGTTGTCAATCATGAATTTAAAGTGGGTATCGATAGCCGCATTAACGAGTCGGATCCTGTAAGAAGTCCCAGCCGAGAAGGTAACGTTAAATCGTTGCCCAACGTCGCCATAGACGTTAGTACCATTAATCAGGCCGTTGTCTAATGTGGGAGGGCCATTGCTCTCTGCGTCAAGGTACATGGCATCAGCAGTCTCATGTGCTATATAGCGGTCAGTTATTGGTCGTTGGTGTTTATTTCTGGGGTTAAGAACTTACTCCAATCATTTAAGAACAAAACTCCAAGGTCCTCGTCGTAGTTTGCAGAGGCGGGTCCGTTGATAATAATCCCACCTAAAACGCCTTCCCATGCTTGAAGGGCGAAATGGGAGTGGTACCATGTAGAACCATATCTAATTTTTTCTGGTTAGAGACTGTTAGGCTTGGGATTTGGAACACTGTACTGTAAAGCGCGCCACTCCTACAGCACTAGTTAGTCATTTTATTTTCAGTAGTAACAGGTGCAAGTGAAGGGGAGTATATGGCGGGAAAGGAAGGAGCTGGCTATCCTTACATAAGTTATAGATTGTCCTGGGGCCACCGGGCATTGAGTAATAGAAGCAACTCCATCTTGCTGATTAGTGTAATTCTGGCGAATACCTGAAATGGGTGTTAGCTAAAACAATGACGCGTAAGTGCTTCGCATAGCAAACCGTGGAAATGGAGACTAGTCCCATTGTTTTCAAGGCCGTTGTAAAGGTGAACTTCTAAAGAGACGTTAGTATAGGGTAAGGCCAACTAGAGAACTTCATGCCACTTACTGACTGTGTCTCCCCAATTCGCAATAATAGTAGGTCCAGGAAAGGTTCCATTGACTGTAAGAACGTTTCTCTCCACGCCATCCAGTGCTGCAGTAGTATTGACAAGCTCGAGCCAGTACTCAACCGTCACACCCGTATCAGGGGCCTCGTCATAGTAGTTAGTCGAAAGGTCGTAGTCACCCCAACAAGAACGATCAGTGGCAGAGTTGGTACATCTCTTTCCAAGACCGGAATTGGAGGAGGTAGGAGCAGCGTTTATCTGCGAAGCGATTATGGCCAGACTGGAGACCAACGTGGAGAAGTGCATCTTGAGATGTTGCAACGAGTGACTTAGATGCGGTGAAGAAATAAATGAGTGAGAATGCAGAACCTAAGGAGAGATGGTTCTGGATATAGCTGAAAAAGAACAACGGATCGTTGATGATGGGAGGAAGGAAACAGCAAAGTACCAACATTATATACAACTCTAAATCTGAGAGCATGTGGAGCTCTAGTTTATATCTAAACATAGCAGTGATCTAATGGAGCCATTTCCAAATGGAACACTCCAAATCAGGGCCATGAAGCCATCCGTACTCCTGGTCGTTCTGAGCGCCATATGTTCGTCAGCGTTCACATCTAAACGGGGATGAATTTGGAGTTCTGGCGAGGGTAACAATGCGTAGCCTTCATCTCTTTGCAAACTCACCAGGACCTTTCCCAACTCATTTCCGAATTGGACGCATTTATGATCTCAACCCTCGCGGCCACGTAATAGCCAAACTGATTAGGGAAATGCACGCTATTTGGAGTGATACTCTGATCCCCGTTATCGCAATGGCCGGTGGTGTACGGTACCGATGTCTACCGAAGTACAGAAGGGATGTCTAAGAACTGGTGGCGCATTAAAGCCTGCAGTATTAATAGTGCGGGGAACCACATCCTCCCTGAAGAAGCATTGACCACTGCTTCGGGCATCACTCCCGAAGGAGCTTGCATGAACTAAATTTTCCTGGCTTCCGTGCCGCCGATTGATCTAGACACAATCACTGAGCACAGTCACTGAACTATTGAGTATTCATAATAAGGGAGAGACGTAACAAGAGGGGTTTGTACACGTACCTCACTTAGAAACGACATTCTGATCTGATAGATACAGGGCTCTGGAGATAATCTTAGATCCCCCTTGGTGGAACGCATTTGTTCTCGGCCCCTCCCGAGACTACTGAGCACCTGTCGCCCGATCGATACATAACCACCATCTATCGCTATGAAGATATTCTGTTTCAAGGTCGCTCAACTTCACTCGTTTATCCCTCTTTAGTCATTGGCATTTTTTAGCAGTCAGTCCCTCGCTACAGTTATTCCATTATGTTGTGTGATCTCTCCAAAGGCCTTTTTCTTCTTGCATTCTGCAGCCTGTCTTCCGCAAATTCCATGGCTTGGAACAGAAGACGAGACACTACCGGTAGCGGTATCTCTCTGTACGCATATGGCGGAGGAACTAATGGCGCACCTGTCTTTTATGACAATGGTAGGGTTTTCACGTCTATAGAGCCCGATGTTTGCTAATAGCCTCAGGGTTGGCCTATATCGGATACCCAGCACTTTCCAGCGCATCTACAAACATTACGTTCACCGTAGATACCAATGCAGCCGCTGATCCTTGGTACATTGCCGCCAACACAACAGACTCTGTCAATAGCACAGCAGCATTTACCGGAAGCCCTATGTTCTACATCGTGCCAACCGACGGCTCGTTTGAACAGGCCGGATTCGCGGCCAACGCTAGTGCTGTGCCTGCCGGGGGCAAGACAACTGGATTCTCCTGGTTTGGAACGTCCGTCGCATTTGCCGGCAGCGAATCTGACTTTGAGATGGCATTCTGGGCCGTCAATACTAACACGACTGGTATTTGGTCGCTGTACTGGAGCAAGAACAATACTAATGTCGACAATTCTGTTTCTATTGTTCTGAAAAGCACGCCACCAGTATCCATATAGATGGCATTTGGAGATGGATACTATGGCAAGAAGGCGGAAGATGGTTGGTGGACATGTTGAGGATAGTGATTCGCCGAATCACTTGATGGATCGGATGTCTTAGGTCTCCTTTGTCGTTTTATGTCAATATCCTACCAAGTTCTTGCAGCCGAATGTTGAGATTTGATCTATTTACCCTGAATGACTTTCACTCTCCTGATTGCATATATTTATATATGACTTTCTTTTTCATTGCTTGAAGGCATTGAATCCAACTCCAAACATCCTATCTCTGTAATTGTCTACATGTCTAGTACAGTTAGGCATCTAGCACGCTGAAGAGTAACTTATACGTGGTTATATATTTTGAGCCAAGATAATCCCATATATTAAAAACTTACCGGCTCAAACATTTTAATATATGGCATGTCCTTCTGGAAAGTTCATGGGTAAACAGTAAAGTATAGTCACCCAATTTAGCACGTCACGTATTACAAGGCTGAGACTGAACATTGCTTTTATCCTGCCTCCTTATTCCACCTTTGGATTAAATCTTCAGTTCGTATTCGGAGCTCGGAGCGAGTGTACGTCATGTAATCGGTAGATGGCAAGCTGTGTCAAGGAAAACGAAACTAGGGTTTCACTGTTTGACGGTATTTGACGGTGCTTGCATGCAGTTACTCAAGTTGTGCAACCCCATACTACAAATTGCAAGGACGTCGAGTAGTCGTTCGGCCCTTTTTGAGTAGTGTGGAGATACATATTCGTACACCCAGCTCCATGGTCACTGCCAGCACGTTGCATCAAGCATGTCGGTTACGTACACGCTGGTGAGCCGGCGCATGTTAATTTTTGCTGCTAACTGGTAACGGAGTAATGCTCCAATAATTTGCAAGGACAGGGAGTTTGCGATTGCATTTAGTGGCTGTGCATTGACCTTGGAATGCTTCATTCGTCCCTAAACCATCACCACGGCTGAATGCTTCCGATACCCTCCACCCACCTAACTCCTGTAAACGAAGCTTATTTTTATGAGGCTCTGCTCCACAGGTGGCTGCGTGAACGCAACAGGGGTTTTGATCTGACAGGACACTTTTAATTGTATCAAGCTTCAAGCCAAGGCGTGGCTTGGCATCTTGGTCAAAACACGAATCTTAGCTTCTTTTGGTGGATCTTTCTCGACACTCGTCAACTAACCTCACCCTAGCTTCACCCACTCCTACCCGGCTCAGCAGCAAAATTCTCTCTTCTCTCGGATCGCTGGTCAACTCCAGCAACGGCCCATCTGTCAATAGTTTCAAATCGTCCACAACAACAATAACACGCTCTACCCCAATCATGGCTGGCTCCAGAAGTCGACGCGGTACATTTCCAAGTCATGGCACATTCGCCCTCATCTAATACCTCACCTCTTACCTTCTTGTCTCTACCACGCGAGATACGCGACGCGATATATAGCATTACCCTTTGCTCCTCTTCGCCAATCACTGTGTGGAAAGGCGAATGCGTTTACGAGCCACAATTCTCAACCGCAGATCCCACAGAGTATGATGACTCCGCCAATCGCACGTACATCTGGCGCCGATTGATCGACCAATCTGCCGCCATCAGCAGCCTCTCAGCCCTCGTTACGAATCTCCTATTCTGCACCAGCATCATCAGCCAAGAAGCAGCGGAGGTCTTCTACAAAAAGAATACATTCTTCTTCCTCGGCGAGCATAACTGGGACCCAGTCCTCTTGTGGCTGCAAACGATCGGCGCGAAAAATCGAAATCATCTCTCGTCTCTGGCTGTTGACGTGTACAAACCCGACCAGGTGTGGCAGCGTTTCAACGGTGAGAGAGTTCAACAACTGAATGGCTCCACCAAAGAGAAAATATATCCTCGCTCTCCACATCTAGGTGTTCGTATGCGCCCTTTCAAGTACGGTCTAGTCGATAGCATCAACCCTGCGGTGCAAACCATTTTTCAGCTGTTAGGACAAAGGACCTCAACGCAACAGCTCAAAGTTGCCTTCAACATATGCGATGAGTACCCTGGACAGGGATCTATAATTGAGGATGGAGTTCAGTACCCGGAGAATGGTTGGCATAGTATGGACCTCCCGAATTTGGTAGAGAAATTTCGAACGATATACGCATGGGGACCTGGCCCTTTCGATGCAGAGCCAACATTTGATGTATTGTGGAGAGGCGAGTGTCATTCCCTGTTATGGCGCAAGCAAGATGAGACTGTCAGTCGAATTGTGATCTTGGATCACTTACAGAACATAGAGAACCATGGCTGGGAGATAGATCTTCAGCTCATGAAGGAAGATGCCTCTAAATGGACTCCCCACGATGATTCCGCTGACATTCCTACATATACATTGAGAAGAAAGAAGCTCGATGAGCCGCTCATGGGCGACGATCCCAATCCATATTCGGGCATCTTCATTCGTCCAGGTTCCGAAGAGGCGGATATGGAGAAGGTGACGGGATGGTATTCATGAAGAAGCGTCGGGGATCTTTTGTGTTGTCGGTAACGGCCTGAGGTAACTGTGGCTCATGAAGTAATGGCAGACGATTCGAATGAAGGGCCTGTCATTTTTGTGACGGAAAACCTCTCTTCCCAAGTTAATCTCTCGTGTTTTGTCTTGCTCTTGCCTACAAAGTAGTGGAAGACATTTCTCTCAGAGCCACAGCCGCAAGTCAAACAACTTTTCACTTCATGCCTTGTTCCCTTCTTGCGGCTCATCTAATATCCATTGCATGATTTCTTAACGACTTTCGATATTCGAAGCACAAGCAATATATTCGATAATTATATAACAAGAACAAATCACCCCAGAAGCTGGCAAAGATGCTAACTTTCTTAACAGACTAGCTGGGGTTTACGTCCGTAGTTCTGTGCGATATTGCCACGAACCCTCGGTTGCTTCACAACAAAGGCACGTAAGTGACGAGATGATCGTCATGGCCCACCTAGAGCACGTGGTTTTGGCCGAGGTTGGTTTAGTTTGTCCACGAAGTTATCAGCCCCCTACGTTTCGCTTACTCCCGTACACTCGCTTCCACTTTCTACAGACCTCTCAAGCGATCTTCAAACTGAGCGATTAGACTCCGATCCAATCGCACTTCTCAAGCCTTTCTCCGTATCCGGAAATAACAGTTTTAGGGTTCTTCCCACCTAGTCTCAGTGGGATGATAATTGAGAAGACCTTTTCCACGTTAAATCACACGGCAGTTCGGCCCAACTGATACAGGCAGTTCCAAAGCGTGCTTCAGGCCCGGGACAGAAAGCCCCAATAATCGGGAGTAGTTTAATGGTAGCCACAGCATAGAGCGATAGCATCCTAGAAAGAGGCAAAACCACATAAATGCGATATCTTTTGCGGGATAGTATACATTTAATCTTGCGTAGTATAATTGACGTGAATAAGATAAGCAAAATAAAACGCTTTTAAAACGAAGTAAAATGTTGTCATTTTTACGATGTGGCATTCGCTCATCGGGCCAATAATAATTGGCAAGTGTTCAAACATATAACAAAGTTATATATATAGCAATCAACTATGCAAGGCGAAAGTCTTTATTGTACATGTGACTACACAACAAAACTGCAAGACCTTCAATAATATTTTAATTCAACTCGTGTAATTTTTTTACAATCATGAGTAAAAAAGCCTTTCTTCACACGCTCTCTTACTGAAATTTTCATATCGGCTTGTTTAATTACTATGTATCTCCACCTACACTTAATTTATTCTTTATACTTGCAACATTTTCAAACCCTATTTTGACTTAAATCGAAGGTAAAATACGAACTAAGCATTTGCTCCTTATCGTAAACGCCATTTCAAACATTCCGGTTATCATAAGGCTGGAATTGGCATAAGAGATCTGCGAGCCAGAGGTATGGTCGGCTGGTGTTGCCGGCTTTTCAGCCACAACGTAGCTGATATAAGTCCCTGATGTGAGGCAAAAAGGGCGGCTTCGGTATAGTGGTCATCGGTGGAGGCCTCATCCTCTTCCATCGCGCATGACGGCGACGCGGCCACCTCAGAACAGAGGACTACCATCAAAACGGGTATTAAAATCATCTTACGTACGATTACCCGGCTCAGAGGCAGACCCTCGATTATATCGACTTGGAACCGGTGACTAGCCGTACGATAGGACAACTCTAGGCAGTGTGGTGAATAGTGTGGCTGCATACAATACAGGCTCTGTAATATAATACAAGTAAAGTTCATTACAATATAGTGACTTTATTCCGTACTTACTTGGGGGGGAAATACAGGTATAGTATAATACGGCTGTGTTGGCGTATACGGTTTGTGTACGCTTGTATTTATAAAATTGGCAAGCCTCAATTCAGGCAAACATCTGATCTCCAGACCCGCTTAAATACTTTTAAGACTATACAAGCTATATCTAT
Source organism: Bisporella sp. PMI_857 (assembly GCA_021307315.1). Classification (NCBI taxonomy): domain Eukaryota; kingdom Fungi; phylum Ascomycota; class Leotiomycetes; order Helotiales; family Helotiaceae; genus Bisporella; species Bisporella sp. PMI_857. The sequence continues at coordinate 24,942 of JAJSPD010000068.1, forward strand.
TAGCAGCCTCTAGCCTAGCAAAGCTATAATCGTACGGGCTCCATACAATTAAGGCTTTGCCTCAGCGCTTTTGAACAAGGCCGCTTTCAATATTTTTGGGGCTACTGTACTGCCGAGAGAGTGATGCAAAGATAAGCTAACTCTCTCCAGATTATACACACAAAGAGACGAGCATGATACAAGGCCATGGCCATGGAGGTGGACGGAAGAATATTGCATTGCACGGAGATGCTAAACAAATACGTGAAGCATGTCCCATTCAGGAATTGTGTAGGCAGATTAAGAAAACACATTAAAGAGTTGGAAGAAGTATTGAATCAGCGGGCTCCTTAAACGATCAAAAGTGTTACGCGGCTTTGAATGTCCAAATGCCAAATGTTGAATTTGACACCATTTGCAAGGGCAAAGCCCCCCCTCAACTAGTCGCATTTAACATCCAACCGCATTTTCATCCGAGGTTGCGGAGGGACATCTAGGCAGAGCATTGGATCCAGCTATGGGATGTTGTTAGCGCTTATCTGGAATAACGAGGTGGGATGAAGGCGTACTTGAGCGGCAGTTGTCGTCAGTGTAATAGCCCGGAACGTAGCATCCTGCTTCATTATACTTGGAGGTGAGGTACCAGGCGCTGTCCTAAAGGTTAGCTGTATGCACCGTGTAGTATGGTGTGAGACAACATACGTGATGCCATGCACATTCTCACATCTAGCGTAGCATGCGAAGTGGATGTTTTTCGTGTCCCCGGGGATGTGTTTGATGACATAGTTCCCATCGCTTTCGTGGCCGTGGGTGGGGTAGTTCCAGCAATCTACTGTTGTGACTACGTGAACGATGTCACAGACTGCTCTTTTGTGTATTCTGGCTGATTCAGCTTCGGCATCACGAACTGCGATGCGAGATCGAGCGGGAGTCCGCTGGTGCCATTTATCGGCGGCGGCAATGGCCTCGCGGGGAGCCTCGCGAGCCCCTTGAAGAGGTGTGCTGAGTACGGCGAGGGGAAGCAGGGCGGTTACGATGACGCTGAAGAACTTCATGTTGTCAATTGGGGGTGGCTGCGAGCGAAATTATTGTTGATGATGGGTGAGGATGGAGCTGGAAGAAGCTGAGGCGATGGTTGAGCAGAAATCCAGTTTCCTAGGAAAGGGTGATAGTTTATCTAATGTTTGTGCTCAAGCAGGTCTTACCCAAGGCAAGGTCATGGACGTGTCAATGAATGCGCATGCCCCATTAGTGCATATTCCTGCAGAGGGTCATCGGATGAATGTGTCATATTATTCTACTGTCTGCGCCTGGTTGCTGGGCAATTTGGGCTCTGTTTAATCTTTTAGGGGCAGATCTAGACTTGACGACTTGGGGGTTGAGCCCAGGCTTGCAGAAGATCTAGGATACACCAAGGCATGCCGAGAAAGGTTGAACGTAGGAACCGTTACGTACAATAGAGGCCGTGAACACCACTTGGAGGGAACTCACCCTCGGACATGGGAATGAGACTTCTTGTTCCCGATCCGTCTAGCTACATGGCAATCTGAAGCTTTCCCAGGCGGCATTAAGAGGATAAATACCGTGTCATAGCAACGCTGGGGATGGAGGTACGAGATGGAGTTATTTTCGCTAGTCAAGCTGAGAAGCTACAAGGCAAGGAGAAAATACCCAGTTGGATGCGACACTTCTACAAATGCTGGACTGCGGCGTAGATGACTACGGGGAGTGCAATGAATGCGAAGCTGAAAAGAAAAAGAGTTCTTATGGCGTAAATGGAGAAGCAGAGGGTACATCCAAATGCAACATGCTGCAAGGAATCTGATGTCCCAGATTAAGGCTGAAGCCAAGGGTAGGAAGTATGGGGGCTGCGGCCGATATTCTGCCCGGCTTGGCATTATTCTCGAATTGAGCTGGTTTGGCTCCTTGGTCGACGTTCTGCAACGAGCAGACGTTAGGTCGAGGTACAGAGGGGCCTAAATGAAGTTATTGCAGGGTAGAAAGCGAAGAGCTTAAAAGAACCTCCAAACATCCACCAGGTGAACACGCCATTTTGCTTTTGCCATCTTGGATTCCGATCTCTAAATACGCCAAGGGCTTATGTAGGATTTACCGGGCATTCCCCGCACTTGGAAGGTGTTACTACAGATCGTCGGCTCTCCGGGGCTAAAATAAATGCGTCCAATCGAGGCAATTCCAGTGAGCCGGATCCTAGATGATAGTGGGTGGTGAGGCTGAACACTGATTTGTAGGAGCGGCCCATGAAGAGTTGTTTTCCACGCTGCCATTCGTCGGAGGCTCTGAAAGCGGCTGATGGACGTTGGGGACCAGTGGACATAAGGAGGCTGCAATCAGTCGGAATTAACCAAGGGAGATATCCTTTGCCAGCTTTCTACTATCGATGATCTTTTTTACAGGGCACGCATGCAAATTTCCAGGATAATCCTTGCGTTGTGATTTCAATGCCACTAATTGCATATATTTACGGCTAGTTATTCGGGAGATCAAGTGAGTTTTTGGAACCATCGCCGACAATTTAGCTCTGGATTTATCCGGTCCGCTTTTGCGGCTGTGAAACTATGCGACCTAGGACGTTAAGTTTGTTTCTGCGCTTTTACAAGCATTGTAACAGAAATATGTATTAAAGGTACCTTAGGTTTGATATCTGGATTTTATAACTAATGTAGTTTACAAGGGAGTTGGCAACACAGGCAAATTGGCCCTTATAGTGTCTGTAATAGCTGCTTGCAGGTGGGAGAAACCAGAAGGGGATCTGGAAACCCTTGACCAGCTAGCTTGGATCGCATGTTGCAGATCTCTGGCCGCTTCCTCGACAAAACCGTGCATTGTTCGAGATCGCTTCGAATTTGTTGTAAATATGCAGTGCTCTCAGCCTTAGCAAGGGGGCCGACCTCAGACACCAGGAAGTGGATGTAGGACGCTAGGCTGAAATGGCCATCAAGGGCCTGCTCATCGAAATCGTCGTCATTCCTGTGGGTGATAGAACCGAAGTCGAATAGCTCGAGTTGATACTTATGATCTACCCTTATCTAGCGAATCGCTATGCCTGCGTGTGTGTATCCGAGATCTTCGATCTATGCCAACGCACCGCGGAGCTGTAGAGTCCATCTTATGAGCGTATCTTTCACAAGCGTATGGGTATGGATACGGGAGTCAGTTAGATGGAGACCACCGATTGAAACACTATCGGCTGTATCTTCCAAAACCGCTCCTCAATTCTTGTGGTATTGGTGTTTATCTTCTCTCCATTCTTGCCGATTAATTGGTTGCTTTTCTTTGGATTGCAGCCGGGTTATGAACTAATTCGGGAACCCGCTCTCAATACCTTACAGAGACAAGCGATATTCTCGGTTGTGAGATTCAGTGCACCAGCTTCTTCGAAAAGGTGCTTTTTCGTCCATAGCCTACTGGTCGGAGTACACTTGTCATAGTATTGTCATTCTCTGGTTGGGGGAGATTGGTTCAACGACCAGAATCATGTTCCAGATCAGTCACGGTCTAAAGCACGTCAAGGTTAGGCTCATGACAGCGAATTAATTGCACTACCCGCCCTCATCTATGCCTGGTCCCGTACTTTAACGTAGCCGCATAACGGTCTTGGGAGTATCATAGGCACAGACAGAATGTATTCAGCAAGAAGCAGGTGTTGCTTCGCGATGTCACATGCGTCTACAAGTGGAGCGGCCTGTGAAACTCAAGGGGGGTCTTGGCAATAGTGTTCAAGCCTAATTCTTGTGCTTAAGCATGACTTCATGACTTCTGAGATTGAAGGAGTTCTAATAGAGCAAAAAGCTAAATTGACATGCCAAACCTCTTCCTCCCCCACAATCAAATACCCTTGTGGCTGCAGTTGCTTGATAAAGATGTTGAGGGAGTGGGTGGATAGGGATGCTACATTATGGTCTTTCACGTCCTTCATTGCCCCACCCGCCCCCAGGAACGTGGTCAGCCTTCGCTAATGGTTTTGACATGCGGGCATTGTGGATGGTCGCCGTGCTCCAAGCTTTGTGGGGGGTGCCGAAGATCGTGACCAAAAGTTTGGATGGAGCTACTTTTCTCAGCTACAGGGTTCGGACTCCGTATTCGAAATATGAGGGTAGATAATCAATTAAAGATAGAGAGAGCGACTATGGAGAAATAAGTAGCAGCTCCCTCGCAGTTTTTATCGCAAACGAATTTTTAAAGTTTCCGACTTTTCAAATATGCAAGGCTTTGGCCAATGCATAGGAGAACGTTCAAAGAAGATAGAGGGTTGCGACTCATTCCTTGTTCCCTGAAGTTCGGTTAAAACGCGGGGAGACCAGAGATGGTTCCCAAGTCGGTTTATTTCGAGTAGCTCTCGAGCCTGTAGATAAATGAAAATTACCCCCTGGTACAGTACATTCTTGAAACATTCTTATCCGTCGTCAGTGCCAATAGCTCCCCAGTGGATAGAATGCTCATGGTCATATTTGGGGGAGCTTTTCAGTATCCAGCATCTGGCATGGGAATGAACTTAGACCGTTTCCAATCCTCCAAGTTCGAGAAGTAGAAAGCCGAAGCCTCTGCCACACGAACGCAACCTGGATCCGATGCCTTGACAAATCTTCCACACTTGCAGAACTTACTCATCATGAAATCTTCCACGAGAGGCATATTCAAAGTTCCAGATCCCTCACTCAATCCTTTCAATACAGAGCGTATGCTGAAGTTGTCTGAGATCCAGGGAGCCCCTTCTTCGATACGGCGGTAGGTCAAAAGTTCTGTTTGAATAGCAGCCCAGAGAGTACCTAGAAGTTTGCTTTTGCCATAAAAATTGACGATTTCTCCATCTCCGAAATATTCAGATGGATCGTGCTCACATCTCTCCACTGAATCGTTTCGTGGCTCCCGCTGCACAAATCGTAAGATTTCAAGAAAAGTGTCCCATCCCAGTCGAGCCTCAGCCGTCCAGCCAGAAGTGAATACATGCGGCAGTTGATCTGCGAGTTCCACTGGATCAAAAGGAGTGTGACTACACAGGCCCTCTTCATCACCACCCAGAAGAGCAGTGACGGATATTTCGGTCTTTTGCAATGGATCCGCTCCATAAACCAACAGGCAAACCAAACATGCTAAAATCCCGAACAGGTTCTCACCCTCGCAACCGCTTCGAGCAAGATAGAAAGCCACAAGAACGAGAGAGTGAAGTGGGAGAAGTGTTAATTTCTGGCTGCAATTCCTGCACCGCTTCGTGAAGAGTCCACTTGGGGTGTTGATATCCAGGGCGAAAAATGGAGAAAAGATTGTCACAATTGAGTGGCATATGGCCTGCGTAGATGTGTGACAGAACATGTGTTTCCACGAGATTGGAATGACGGGCTGGCCACCGGAAAGGAGTGAGCGTACACAATGCGAATCTGCGTCCCAGCGTCCACACACGTCAACTTCTTCCCCTGGGAAGCGTTTAACTTTTCTCTGGCTGTCATCTATGGTTCCAGGGGTACAGTTGGTATGTGCTTTCAAAATGTTGATGAAAAGATTATCTAGAACAGTGTACCCGAGGTCATTGACATAAAGATTTTTGATCAAATGACGACCAGTGAAATTGTGTATAATGACGTCCAACACGTTGCAGCAGGCTCCGGCTCCGTCCAAATAGCTCGTTGCGAGATGAAACGGATGTATCCTAGCAAGGTTCAGATCTTTCAACAACTGCCGGCTCTCCATGATGATACCGGAAAGGAGATCCGCGTTTCGAGCCATGATAGCAAAGCTGATGGCCTCTTCAAGAAGCTCGGCAGGGGAGCGGCGTGCTGCCTTGATAAGTTGGCCAGCCGAAAATGGCAGGTCTTTCACATCGATATTGCTAAAGCTATTTGATTGTAAAGCTTCTTGGAGATGTTCGACCAAGTCCTGGCTAGCTGCGTTGCCTAGCCACGGAGACCAACTGTCAGGATCGCCTAGATCAAGATCTTCCTGCCCATCTTCGAGAGACTCTAGGGACTCCTCGTAATGAATATTATGGTCTCCAAGGTGTATGCTCCAGCGACAGAGCGAAAGTGGCTCGTTGGGATCTTGTTTAAATCCCGACTCATCTGAAATATCTATACCGGACATAACAACGTCGCAAGGTATCCCGACAGAGGCGGCAGGCGTATTAGGAGAGGTACTGGCATCTTGAAATTCTGAGAAACCAAGGAGACCTGGGGACCAATGTCTTGGGCCCATTCCCCAGTGTTTGGCTGTAGTAAATGAGTACAGCCAGAATTGATAAAGCCAGGTAGTTGAAATTCTGTAATATAGTCAGACTCACGAAGAGAGGGGAATAATACACCATAACCTTACTTTCTCTCATGTATCGGCATGTCTTTCATGAAATCAATATTCATTCCCTGTATGAGAAACTTCGTTCTGTCGCTGTAGCTTTTGTCTCGTATAGCTACTGTGGTCGGGGTTGGAGCATTTCTTGGTGATGGCCTGCTAGCCATGTCATTGCGAGGACTGAGTACTGATAAGTCGCTAGGCGTTGATGCGCTCACCCCAAAGGGTGATGAAGCATTCGTATCGAGGGCGGAAGACGTGTTGTACGCTTTATACGGTAGATTCCAATATGTGAAGCTATGTCGACAAATCTTGTTAGAACCAAAACTCTTCTCGTTTTGATGGTGCACTTACACATTACTTCTGAGTTGCAAGTCTTGTTCTAACTTAGCCTGGGTACCCATATATCGCCTCAGTCGCTTCTTAGGAACCTCTCTGCCATTGTATCTCACGCCACCAACTTCTGTGCCATCGCGAGTTCTTTTCCCAATTGCTTTGATAGCTTGCTCTTTCTTCAATGACGAAATATTTTTTGAAATACCCCATTTGCTAAGGTGGTATTTGTACTGCCGAACGCTGAAAGACTTAGTTCCAAGAACGCTGCAGGCCTAGATAATGTAGAGAACGAAAGATTGGGGTCTTGCCTTGCATCAAATTTGTAATTGGTTTTCATGTGCTCCGCGGTTACTTCGACAGTATTTCCGTCATCAAGGTGGAATCTTATGATCGTGGCCTTGTGACAATCCCATCTTTTTGCAAAGGGAACACTGGAGAAATACGGATCGGCATTTTGCGAGCCATCAACAATAGTGGTCATAATGTCTTCGAAGTTGCGGCATTCAATGCAGAGAGAAGATGATATCGATCATGTCGGATACGTAGTGTGAGGAAATAGGCGATGGAAGAGAGGAGCCTTCTTAAGCACGTTTGGGGAATGAATAGGCAAGGCTGTGTATGAATTCTTCTTTGGCCTCAACTATGCAAGGTCTGCTACATTGCGGCTACAGGCGATGCGAGTTGTCTCCACATTCCTTTTTCATGCATGACAGCATCCCGTTGTGCATGGCGGTGAGCATCAGCATCGAGTTCACCGGACTGAATCAAACGGTTGATGTCGGTCAGTGGATGCCAACTGGCAGGGCTGCCTAATTGTCGCCTATGAGCTGCATTGTGGCTTACTTGGGACCTCGTTTTGCAGCCCCTGGTCCATGTAACCCGCATAAAACAAAGGGACAATAGCGAATTGGGGACTTTGAAATGCGCTCACTTGGCCTAGAGGATCGGTGTTGCCATATTCTGTCGTGCACATCACATGTGGTGCGGCCAGGTCCTAAAAATGCCGGACACAAAAGTACACTCTCCAATCAGTGCGACCCAATTTTCGCGAAACTTCTCCCAATGAAAAGTTGAGGCTGAATTTGTAATGAGATATAGCAGACCCTTGTTCAACAAAAGGACAATCTCGAATTACAGACAATTTCCATAGATAGCCTAGCATGAAGCCGGCACCGATTGATAGATCATGATCCTCCTCGGAACAAACTTCTTGAATGCCTCCAACCATGCAAAGCCACTTCAATTTTCTCTAATCTGGTCGGCGAACAAAGGGACACTGATCAATGAGAGGAAATAAGTCCGCTAGCATATCCTCAAGTAAAGGTCGCCAGCTGGTTTGTTCCGCTAGCAACCCACGCTAATGCTGTAAATTCCAGCATATTCCGGCATTTTTGCTGATGGATACTTCAAAAGATTAATTGGAAACCCCTACTATTGTGCCTGATGACGATGCAGTGTCTCTTCACGACGGCTGGCAATGGATAGGAAAACTTTCTTTAGTGAGTGGCAGACGAACCTTATGAGTATTTTGCCTGCTTTCATCATATCTAGTATAGACAGTAAAAGTTTTGTATCCCTATAAGAACTGGTCTTCCTCTCCTTCTGTTTACTGCTCGAATTACATACAGTATCCTTCACTTTATCCTTATCCCATACTTAACTTCCATCAAAGCCTAACCGCTCTACCGATATTACATAAGATCGCTTTGCCTATATCCATCCTGCCACGACTTCTTGAACACTTCAATCGAAATGCCACTGGTGTTCACAGCTAACAGCTATCATTAACACTCGGTATCTTTTTTCTTCGCTTTATGCTGGACCTTTCCTTAAATCCCACCGCATCCAATCCACCTTTGGACCACCGGAACTCAATCTCGTCACAATTCAAGACCGAGATCCCCATTTAGCTTCCGAGATGGCAAAGAAGTCCAGCAAGAAAGAGAGTAAAGCTGGCTACCCTGACGCTCAAAAGTACTTTGTCGCTTTCCCTCTCCGGGATTAAATGGCCGAGGGTCCTTTTCCTGGAGAAAACTACTGACATTCATTGTTAGGTCATCCCGCACCTCTTCCTCAAACACATACCTCAACCCTCCCTCCTCCCACGCCAACTCCTCAGTAAGCTCCTCATCGACTCGCTACTCAGACGGAAAGAAGTCATGCCAAAAACAACTTCAAGACCACAAGCATGACCTTCAAGGCATAGGCGCACAGTTCGTTGGCACCTCCTAAATCGTTATATCTCATCTTCGAGTCGTTGAAACTTTTGAATTTCGGAGTTCGATATCGGCTTTGAGTTGTATAAGGGATAATTGTCTAGGATAGAGATATTAGGATGTGGAACAGTGTGGTTAAAGGTGGGAATAAATACTTGACTTGAAAACCAAGACAACACGACTTTCAACGTAATTCGCTATACATTTCATCTTTCTATCGTATTGTTTAAACTCATATTGCGCATTCCGCAATACTCTTTAAAGATGTTTCCGGGTAATTCTGTACACACTTTATTCCTTGAATTGACAAGAAACCCTAGTAGGATGACTGCTTCGACACTTAACTTGAAAGTGGGACACTGAGATTAGGGAGTCAGATGTATGCTGTTATTGCATTGTACTGCTTTCCCAAACCCTTTGCAGAAACAACACGCCGCATCATGCCGATGCTCAGGCCTTGCTATACATTTCCGTCCCTCCCCCTCTTTTAGAAAGCCAAGTGTTCTGTTAAACGCCTTGATTATCCCACTGTACATCACACTGTTATCCCGGAACGTTCTGCTAAACATTACTTTGGTTTGATTGGGAAAAAACTGGTTCGAAGCTTTCCAGCCAAATACTTTAATTTCCCAGGCTTTGTTGCAAATTCTGCAATGATGTTTTCAACTTTATTTTATCCATCTGGCCAAATTTTGTGTTGGCAATCTCTGTGTACGTCCCAGTATACTATCGCCGCAGTGTACTTGTTACCTAGATTCCCGGCTAGTCGGAATCGAGCCTGGTGCTCCAGAATGCTCCCGAACTGGGCGAAGCCGGTCTGATCTTGCAGTACTGGTCAAATCGATGACCCGCCCCATCGAACGCGAGCGCGATTTATGGTGTCTGGAGCTCGGAGTTTTGGAAGGTAGGACATGTTTTCTTATTCTCAATTGCGTTGACCAAGCCTATTGGACTTTCGAACCTCTTGGAATTGGTTGGTACTCTTCGCTACAAATGCCACTTTTGAGTTAGGTGGAGAGAGGCATGTGTAAAAGCTCATCTAAGATGTTGAGAGCTATTTCATCGGAACCACAGTGTTTGCAACTAGTCGTTCCCACAGTATACCTTGCGAAGAACATCTCGCAGCGAGGCTGTTACAGATAATAGACCAGATTATGACAAGACATGGCTAAATGACCTGGATTGCAAGCACAACAATTGATGCTTGCTTTCCTTTGATCAGGGATGCAAGTTATGAATATTTTGCACAACAGAATTTCCCCTCAAACATCCTGGCTGAGTTGAGTAAAATCATTGTCATTGGCTGTAAAACACTTGCAATGAGGAAAAAATATGAGTGGGATTTCATGGTAGGTTGTTACTTGTTAATGTTAATATCCAATGGAAAAGTTTCCAGCTTCACGCGTGACCCCCTGACTGAATCATAGACGAACCCATGCACTTTCATGCTTCTCTCGCGGGCTGCTTTCACCACACTCGGCTGTTGCGTAATTGAGTAACCCTCTGCAAAACCAAAAAAATTCAATTCTGCTAACTGTCGGTCATACCTTCTAAACTTGTGCCTTGCCCGAGCTAGTCTTCACTTGTTGCCCAGAGTTCGCTCCAATTACTATTAATAGTAGTTAGAAATCGCTTCTGGAAAGACATGCCGCCACGCATCCCAATACTGCAGGATCGCTACTTGCGGGAGCCAGGTTCCGAAGGAATTGATACTCGAGCCAGTCGAAGTTTTCTGGATAGGCATAAAGATTTATACTTGTTCTTAGCCCAAGTGCAACCATCGGTCAATGATGGTGGAATGCTGCTCAAGTAACCATTGAACAAACACTTGTCTGAACCTCCGCTTTCCATCTTATCTATCATGTTATTGCTATTTACCATTGTTAGTATGACTCTCATATTGGCATAGCTTGCATGAATCTCTAGAAAATTAATACCTAACTCTGGCAGAGTGGAAAAGAATGCACAAATGTGATGCTGGGTTGCCGCGAAAGCGTGGCTTTGATCTGCCAAGGCACCAACGCCAAGCCTACACAATGGTACCCGTCTGTCTGTTATCCTACCTTATGATCCATAGCCTTCCGTATTAGGTTTGTTATATGCGGAAGTTTTACTTGACCAATCTTGTTCCTAAACTTTACTTTGTTGTGCTAAATGCGTCCGAATTTCCTCACCTTAATTACATGACTTGAGAAGCCTGGGCATATTTTGCTCGTGACAACCGTAACCTAACTCTATACGCTCATATTCCTCTCTGCATCGCTTCATCTAATAAAAAAAACTTCTTGAATTCGCTGCCTCGACTTCCATCTGCACCAGAACCCAGTCCAGTGTAATTCTTATATCTGCCAGAGAGATGGGTCACGAAACGGTTGTTAAACAGATGGGGCTCGCTTTCTCTATTGAAGTGTTGGTTTTCCAGCAATTAGGAACGCATCTGAGAATTGTGAGGCATGTTTTCAACTCCCACGGTATACATACTTCTGTTTACTAATTGGCGATTCCTAGGTATCCGGGAGAGCATGGCAAAGTGTTGATCCTTAGCGGAGCAAGCCAGGGTAACCTCCAAGTATATACCAACACAGATAATTCATTAATTCAACATTGTTAACGCAAAAATGGTGCAGAAAATTGTTAGAAGCTGTTAACTATATTCACAGCTGTGGCGTGAAACATTCAAATCTCCGTCTTGAAAACTTCTTTGTATACGAAACGGTGCCGGGTTCCCTCGAATTGTTACCTTGTGATTTCGTCGGAGGGGGATGTGAAAAATCGAAATTTGGGATTAACAGTATGTCAAGCTTACTTACTAACCACCCTGCCTACTAGAACCTGATCCAGAAATCTTCGATTAGTTGGGCGACCTCTGGCACCCTTTCTCTCACCACTCCATGTCCCACCTGCGGAACTACGGCAACATTCCGCATTCCAACATCGTTTAAGTCCTGCACGCTGCACACGCTGTCCAGCTCTCCTAAGATACATAGACCTTTGATACCCCCTTTTGCCGCTTCAGTAAATTCAGCGTGTTTATCCATGGCCCCACCATCCCTCAAAATACCCACTACACTTGCCACGTGGCCTTCATGCTCCTTCATTTGCCAGTCTCGAACTGCCTCCGCAACTACTTCGCCCCGTCCAACTCTCTCCTTCCAATCTGAAGGGACAATTAACTGGCCTCCTTCCAGAAACTCCAAAATCCATGCTCGTGCCAGCTCCTCCAATCCTTCGCCGCCGCGCAAGTAACTTCTCTGCACTTCGTTGAATTGTGTTGCGCGGATTAGACCCGCTGGCGCAACCAGTACCATAGACGCAACACGTTCGGGGTGTGCAGCCGCGAAAGTCGCTGTCGTTGACCCGCCAAACGAATAGCCAACGAAATGGGCATCTTTCCACCCAAGCTGCACCATTAAGGTCTCTAGCAACGCATGAAAGAGCGCCGGGTCGTGCGGTACAAATGGCGTGTCCGTGAGCCCGTGGCCCCACAGGTCAACAAGCACACATTGAGCATATGGAAAACGCGAAGATAGTGTGCTTGCCAATGGTTGCAGGCCGATCGCAGGCGTCTGGACACCGTGCACGAAAAGCACACGGGAAATCAGCCTTGTGCGGTCTGAGGGTGGGGGAGATGTGGGCGGCAGCTCGTAATATGCGGCTCTGCCACTTGGTGTCTGCAGATATGATGCTCGTGGCAGCAGCTTACCAAAGGTCGCGACGAAGGCAACTTCAGGTGGAGCCTGGATTGGCCGCGGCGCATCGCCAACCTGAGCTGTCCCAGGTCGAGGTAGCACGATTGAAGTGTTTGACATCTCGTTGAAAAATGTGAGATAGTGGGAATTCAGGTCACTTGGGCGAAAATATTTGCTTAGGGTGGTAAAAAAGAAATTAGTAAGCGCTCAAAATTTATTCTGACCTCATTGAGAGAAAAGATTGCGGAATGGAATTCTCTCGATGGTCATGTGATGTAGTAATATGACTGTGATTACTCATCAGCTATTTGTTTACTTGAGAGGATCACGAATAGCTGGATCTACACATAACAATACAACACTTCCAATAAGCATGATTTGGCAGCAACCTTGTGCACGTTTGACAAGGGTATTAATTTATATATACAAAATATCTTATCATGCTTGCATAGATTATATTACCTTGAACTTCACAGGCTGGTAGTACGGTCTTGAGGACTAATTCCGGTACGGTGATTTTTATAGCATGTAGGTAGAGCTTCACCTATGCGTGGAGTCAAAATTAATTTGATCGTACGTAAAAAGGAGTGCAACCTATATTAATATATCAATAATTAGCCACCTTCGTGATCAAACCTCTCCTTCGGATTGAGGCCCCTCGAGAGCTTTCGACTCCGTGGGAGTCTGGGATAGTCGGCTAAGTCTTGGGTATCCACGACGTGCCAGCAGTCTTGCGGTTTGCCGAGCGAAAGCGCCGTGAGAAACCTTGACGCCATTAATAATTTCTAACGTCTCGACAGCTAACACCATTTTACTTCCAGTATTGCATTTTACCTCTTCCATCTCATCTCTCTCATTTTGCATCTCCCTACGTTTCATCTCTTTTAATCTCGTCTTATCGTTTACCAGTCGTTCTTTCAGCTTCCGGGCTTCCCCCTCCTGCACATTCTTTAACCGTTTCTCCTCAAGCTAATCAATCTTTCCCCCCTTGCTACCAGTGCCTCCTAATCCTTCCCCAGGATCTACTTCCTTATAATACTCTCCAGCGCTGCCAGGGACTAGGTGTACTTAATCAATTTGGGCCGCAGCTTTTCGCCGCCCAGCTGAGGGTTATTCTCACCCATCCGGTCCAGGAGTAACTTGTCCTAATCCTTATTGTTTTTTTCTGTATAAAGTACACTTTACTGCATCCTTGTTATTAAGGTTTGGATGGGTTTTGTATTGTGCTGTTTAGTGCTACAATTTTTATATACCTATTTTAATTTACAAGTTTTCGACAAGTAACTGTAGTTACTTTTAAAGCACTATTTAATAATGTACTTGCGATTATACAACTGAATCATTTTTGGCTGGCCGCTTTATATAGCGGTTCTAGTTATTAGCAGACTGTTTGCACTTCCCAGATTTTTAAATTCGATGGCTATTGTGTTTGCTTGCTTGCTTTCTTTTATTTCTTTAGCAATTGGCGGTTTTTGCATTTTATGTGTACAAGAAAATGTTTTTACTTCTTAGTATTTCGGCGGCTTTAAATTACTTCTTCGAGTTAGTCTGTGACTTTTGTTGTCACGGCCCTGGCCCTATCTCGCTTAGAACCCCTAAGTCTCGGCCCCTGACACCACAAGGCCGACTCGCTTACACTGGCCCCTGGCCAGTCTCTTGTATATAAAGTGCTGCTTTCCTTCTTTCTTTCTGTTTGCAGCTTGTTTTTTTCGTTATAACAATTGATAGCCGTTCATACCTTTGAGTCCTTCTCCCTGAGATCTACGGATCGAGATCCCTGCCCGCCTTGAGTTGTTACATTAGTAGTCATTGTATATTCGCGGCAGTCTGTACGCTATTGCTGATATTTTAAGGAGGATATTTGTTGGTTGACTCTTCTAAAGCTATACTTAGAAGTTTCTGGTCTTCGTTGGACCTTTGCTGATAATGCTGGGTCGTTTATCTGAATTCGGATTTCGAAAAAGTCGTCATGGCTACTGTCTGGGAAGTTGCCTTGTTTTTGTTGTAATCTGTTTTTAGTGCTGCTGTTTCATTACTCGCGACTTGTGCCCAGCTTCTTTCCCTGTTACCTCTTTTTTATATGATTTGCCTTTTTTTCGGTAAGACATGCCAGAAGCTGTCACACCCCGTCCCTGAATAACACGTGACTCACTGTAGCCGAGCTCCCAGAGCTTCTCATGTATATAAAGGCCGCTCTCCTCGGGCTCTTCTTTCTTCCTTAGCTTTAGATTCTCATATTATACTACCGTTGCCCACTGTATCTGTAGATGCACAGCGCGTATCGTGACAGAAGCCGTTATTCAAACTGCTGAAAAACCTCAAGAACAAGGTCTCCATAAGTCCTGCTTTCCTCTTTTTTGGACCTAATCGATTTAAGATTTCTAAGGTTTTGCCACTTGTTCATAAAGAAAGTTTCACTTCATGTTTTTTCTTTCGGGTGTCGAAGGTTTAAGTGTTGCGATCAACTGCTTGGCTTCGGTCTTGAGATGGCGATGTGCTTTTGATTTCTCCCTGCTGCCCAATAATGGGCACTTTGACCCGAAATTTTCTAGGACAGGCAGGTAGTTGATTATGCCCGGCTAAACTTAAAGGACCCTTGTATTTGTTTTACATGATCCATTTCCTCAACAGCTGCCAATAATCTGGTCTAAGCCCATACATAAAATGCCTCCTCAATTAATACTTTTAAATTTTTCTAAGGCTTTGTAGTTGTATACTTCATTATTTAAAGTTGGTCCATTTTTTATTGGTTACACTGGTGCTGTTATTGCTAGTTAATCTACGTCATGTAGCGTGTACATTACTTCGTATATGTTTTATATCAACCCGAATACGAGAATCCTAGAAGCACCCCGCTTCTAATTTTCAACCGATTGGCTTCGCTCCCCCAGTAATCTTTTCTGTTCTGATGCATTGCATGAGGGTAAAGTTAAAACGCAAATAACCGTCAGGACCCTCTTATCAGTCACGATTCTCATGTGAAAAGTATGAGACTGTGAAATCTTTCTCTCCAACCTCCACTCGTTTTCCTGTGAAGCCGCATTCCAAAAATGGAGATTGAGATCAAAAGCTATTTATCTAGCGTTGGGACAACCGGCTCGGTGGCTGGCGCAATTGTTCTCGCAGCCTTTGCATATTTGCTCCAATCCATTCTCTTTCGAGGCCATGACTTGAGCCATATTCCTCTTGCAGGAGAAGAGCTCGGTAGCAGAAGAAGGAGGCTAAAGGAAATGTCGTATAATTCGAAAGCCATGTTTCGGGAAGCATATCTAAAGGTGAGTGAATGAACCACGGCACTTCCCAAACACGGTTCGTTGACATGCATTGCAGAATAAATCTATCTGGCGCGTACAAACTTTGGATGGCAAATGAAAATTCCAGCTTTTCCTACATAGCGAGCTAACTATCTCGTCCCAGGTGATCATGTCCAGATTCCTCCAAAATTTCTGGATGATATCAAATCGAGGAAAGACGATGAAGTCAACAATCTTGCTGCACTTGACATAGTAGGTGGTCCCTGCATCTACAGCTACTACAGACTGGATACTCACACCTCTCATAACAGCTGGTCCAAAAGAAATACACGCATCTCGACTCAACTAGTGAAATGATGAATCATCTTGTTAAATCGGACCTCACAACTTCCTTGAGTAAGCCCGCAATAGACACGTCTCTTGCTTTTAAAGCAAAGCGGGTGCTGACGAACTAGCCAGACAGAATAAACCCTCGGCTGGGTGTTGCTGCTGAGGAAGCCGTGAGGACAGAAATGCCGACATGTGATGAATGGACCGCACTTAACGTGAACGATATACTCGTCCGAATCATAGCGATCGTTTCTGGATACATCTTTCTGGGCCCTGATCTTTGCCGCAATGAGGAATACATCTCGCTTTCCACAGGATACACCGTGGATGCTTTTACATGTGTCTTCATTTTGGCTGCACTACCATCGTGGCTGAGACATGTTGCAAAATGGGCCATTCCGCACTATTACAGAATCGGCGCCTATAGGAGACGTGCTCGTAAATTCCTGCGACCGATTATTCAAGAGCGGAGGATAGCCATGTCGAAACCCAATTATGTTGCACCTGATGATCTGCTCCAGTGGACGATAAACAAGGCGAATAAATGGCCTGAGATAAAATCCGACGATGATATCGCGCAGATGCAGCTGCGTCTCAGTCTTGCGGCTATTCACACCACGTCCACAACGACTACTGCTCTGTAGGTATTCCAGTTAAGATAGGAAGATATACAAACGCACAGAAGCTAGAATTTAAGGTACTAACAACATTTGCAGATTCTATGATCTGGTGACTATTCCAGGTCTCATTCATGCACTGCGAGCAGAGATAGAGGATGTCATGGCAAAGTACGATGGCTTGTTGAGCAACAAAGCGTTGTACGATATGAAGCTTCTCGATAGCGTCATGAAGGAAAGCCAGCGCATGAACCCGCTGGGCATCACCGCCTTCTCTCGCATGACCATGAAAGGCATCACTCTGCCCGACGGCACATACGTCCCTCCACACACATACATGGAGGCCCCGATCGAAGCGATACACCGCGACCCCAATATATACGAAAACGCGGACGTCTTCGACCCGTACAGGTTCTACAACATGCGCCAGAAAGAGGAGGATGCCGGAAAGCACCAGTTTGTGACGCTCGGGACCGACGTGCTAAGCTTCGGCATCGGGAGGCATGCTTGCCCCGGCCGGTTTTTCGCAGCCAACGAGATCAAGCTGATCGTGATTAACATTCTGCGGCAATTCGACGTGGAGCAGAAGGAGAAGGGGCCGAGATATGCGAATATCGCCTATACCATCAACAACTCGGCGGACCCCTCGAGGGAACTGATGTTTAAGAGAGTAAAGGCTTAAAGAACATATCAAGTTTGGTTTTATGATCGGATGTTTACTAAGCTCTCTTTAAGTATTTTTTTTTCCGCAAAAATTCTAAAAATTCTAAAAAAAAAAAAAAATCTTTTCGACATATCTGCCGCTCTAGCGATTACCAAAATGCAATTCGAAAAACAATGTGAAAATATTTATAAACATACTAATACTTGATTTAGCATAAATTTGATTTTGCTGTTGTTAAGCAGAAACATTTTCGCTTTATTTTTAAAGGTGTTAAAACCAAATTCAGTCGGTTTTTTTCTGCTTTTAACTATATTAAAATCGCTGATATGTTAGCGCGATATAACTGTAAAAGGCTCAAGATTTCAGGTTTGAACTTTTATGCTTTATTCTTTCTAAGTAAGTTTCACTTTGAACATATTTATAAGCAGTGTAAAGATTATTTTACGAAGCTTTATAAGCCTGGTTTATTTATCTTAGCTGTGATGTCTACCATCTCGAGTTCAGTGCAGGTTGAATTAACGGTTGACCATGCGGCGGCGGCGCGTTGGATTAAATTATGGCCTCTCGGTGATTGTACTAAGCTAGGAACGGTCCTGGAAAAGCCCATATCCGGCTTTACGGACTCTCATCTCTCTAGTTCCTGAAGTGTGATATCTTCACTTCGTAACGATGCGTAACTCCTAAAACCTGGAAGTCGAATTCTCTGCTTCAACGATCTTGATTCCAGATGACCCACATCACCACTGATTGAATGATCTATCGGCACACTCGAAAAAGCATACTGTATAGATCCATCTTCGTTCCTTCTAGGACCCCATTGCAGCCTTCGGTATGCTTCATTTTCTCGGAAAGGGTCAGGATGACACTCGTTGGCGATCAATTTCGAATTGTTGAAACATATCGGAATGTTGGATCTTAGGCGACTCATCCCGACAATCACTGCGGACACAATGAAGAGAAACCCGAGCCCAAATGTAACAGCCATTGGAGTGAGCGAGTAGCCGCAAGTGATGAAATCATAATTTTCTGTGTCAGTGCCAGCAGAGTTATTCTTTGGATCTGTGACAACGCTGACGACGAAGATGCTTTGTGATATCAACCAGTGCAGGAGTGTCGAAAAAACCATTAAGGGGATGCTATATCGGTAAGGTAATTGAAGAAAATGTGTTACACGCTGAGCGCCACGTGGTATCCCAGAGACGCGAAGGCCTTTCCTGAATCGAGCATAGCCGTCCCATTCAGTGGCCGAAACTATTGCTGTCATAAAACTGTTGTATGTGAAGTACACAGTCGAGAGGAAAGGTTGTGCCAGATTGGCCATAAGCGCATTCCAAATCACACCAGCAGTCCCGTAACTTGGAACACCCCAACCCATTATAAGGGTCCTTGGGTCGGTAACTCCAAATCCGAGTTTGAATGCATTCTCTACATCCCGGGTTTCCGAGTAGGCGTAAATAAACCAAGCTCCCACGAAAATAGTTGCTCCCAAACAACTAGAATCATTAGTAACATGAGAACAAAATTTGCTAAAGCAGGACTTACACAAGAATGCACGTAGTCCATCGCCGAACACTTACCGCAGTATAACGCGAGGTTTTCAGTCGAGGTATTTCGTTGTCTATACGTGAAATTGAAGGTCGTTCGGCAATATCTGGACGAGTCAGAAAGCTCTCGATCGCGTCTCCAAGCGTGATGACAGGTGTTGTTTTGAGATTCAGCGCAACGAATCCCACAATCATCATTTTGCATGCGTTCATGACAATGACAATAATCATAATTGGCATGCTGAATTGAAGTGTGCATTGCTGCTCTGCTCGGTTGACAAGGCAGTGGTCAACACTCTCGCCAAATGGCGCCCATGTAGAGTTTGCTTTTAACTCTGGAAGCAAAGTCTTGCAGAATGTGTTGCATTGATCTGTGTTTATATTGTCACAGAGCCAACTAAGGTTATCCACGGCTGCTGGACATCTTTCCCCACTTAAATTTTCAGTCGGTGGCATGCTGAGTAGTTGATGCTTGATGGTAATTGGCCTTGCCGATTCAATGGGCGGGGCGTTCAGAACGAGGAGCACAACATCGTTCCTTGTTTGAAATGGCTGCGCGAATTCTTCGATACATTCGGCAGAGCTCATCCGAGCGAGCGAACCATTCATAGCTCGGCGGTGAAGCTCGTCCATGTCAAATTTTCCAAACGAATCCCATTCCTCACTGGGAATTTTATCCAGTGCATCGACACGGAGAAAATCGCCCCGGACCGTATAGATGTCATATGAATGGGCATGTAGAGTAGCAAATACTGCCGAGTTGTAACTGCAAGTCGCGGTCAGAGAAGTAGAATATAATGGTCAATACTCACAACAAATGAAGCGGCCAAGATGACACGCCTAGGAATATCCAGAGGATCAACCTCTTCTGGCCGATGAGCTTCAGGTTTTTCAAGCTCGGTATTCCGATGTCGAGCCAGATACCTTTCATATGTGCCTTGTCGATTTCTGCTCGAGTAGGAGCACTGAGGCATTGCATGATGTAGTTGCTCGATCCTAGAAGAAGAGTGCTTAAGATGTTTATTGCTAGGTGGTAGCCTGTGTTGTACTTTTTGATGGAATTGCATTCGCCGTTCATGAGCACTGCTCTGCCATCCTTATCAGCACCCCGAGAGATGACGATGCCGAGTGTCACAGCCAGATTCAGTATGAATATCAAGGAAGTCAGGATTACTCCCAGCTTGACACCCCACTTCCAACCAACGAGAACGAATTTGTTGTTTATTCTCCATCTCTGAAATCGGCTTCTCTTGATGCCCTGATCCTCGTCCTGTCTTGATATCAGTTTTTCGGATGCAGAATCTGAGAATATCGGTGTAAACGCAGGTTGAGACTCAGTTCCTGGAACCTTTTGATCCATTACCAGTGTTTACCCGGATTGGCGGTAGATTTAGATGTTGATGACTTCGCAAGACTTCTTAGATCACACTTTCCTATGTCTGGAACTCTTATTGCGACAATGAGACTCTCCCGAACAGCTCTCCTTGGACAAGCCACAAATTGTGGTCAAGTGCATAGCTTTCGAGTGGTGAGCGCAGTCTCGATATTCGCTGGTGCGCAGAGAAGCCCCTTTAAGCTCAATAAAGACACGGATCCTGCTAAACGATAAAGAACTTTGACTAAGAGCAGGCAAAGTAACCAGATAGAACCTCAAACCGTTAATAGGACAACATTAGGTAGATTGAAAGGACAAATCTCAAAGCAATGAAGTTGTCGGAAGAATGAATGGAAAGGAGGGTATGGTGCCATGAAACAGGGATGCAAATTGTGGTTTCGGCATGATGCACTGGAAGGGCACAGCGGGTGTCTCGCCCCCACAGTCTGCAACCCCTGAGGCTCTAAGCTTTCGAGGCTCAAGGGGCAAGGCTGGAAACTGCTGCTATTGGTAGCAAACAGTGGACTCTCGAGCAGACCTGCGCATAGGGAAGAGTGAGGGTGACTGGTCTTGGTGATGAAGAGGAAGACGGATCTAATCCTGGTCTTGGCAAGGCGGAGCGACAGCACTAATGAACCTTGCCAAGGCACAAGACAAGTCAAACTTCACGTAATTCTTCAAACATTGTCGAAAATAAGACGAAGCTCTCGCCAATCAATAATCCAGGCTTCTTAAAACAGGCTAGACCTGCCAGGGCGCACGTACAGAAGTCGGAGTTCATTCAAGGTCTGATATCCTCTTCTCCAACGTAAATGCGATGCCCAAATCACCCCCTCGGGCTCCTCTATCGTCACGATGAGATCTTCGCGTGATGACAGACATTGGGAGGCTCTAGAGGATCTTGCGAGCACTCGATTGGCATTGTGAAACTCCGGTCACGAAGAAATGTATTGAACCTGGGGACGAAGCTATTCCCACTTACATTTTGCGCGTGGTGGCATAATATGGTCAACCGAGTCATCGAAAAGATCGGCGTCGTGTAGGGCAGCGAATAGGAAAATTTCAACCGACATCCCCGCGAGGCGAGGAACCCACAGGATATTGGTAAAATGCAAAAATTTCAGCACTGGGTGATTAAATCACTTTTAAAGTCCGAAACCTTGGGTTTGAACCTAAATCTTTAACTAATATATACAATTTTTGTTCGCAATTTTTGCGTTGGCTTAATTAATTACGATTGAATTGAGATTCTTCTGTCACGATCACAAGTCCTAGAGTACCAGGCGTCCCAGGATGACAAGGAAACCTAGGGTGGAGGTCCCAGGAGCTCGTGGGAACCAGGGGACAAGGGTTGCCCAGGACACCTCAGCACCGTTATAGGAAGTATTACATAATCTGGCCAGGAAGGCCCAGAGACCAGGGGGTGTCAGTTGATGGAGTCTAGAGGAGTCTAGAGGAGTCAGGGGAGTCAGGGTGGACTCCTGGGACTCTATGAGGCTCTAACGCATTACATAGTATATATATTAGTCAAATGTCTTTGGATAAGGCCTTGTGCTCAAATCATAATTTAATTATCTGAATATACGTTTATTTGGCCAGCTTTGTACCGTCCTTACTTCTACGTGAGAAACCCCCATTTAGTTTATTTCAATATACTGTGCCAACCAAAGTGCCCCAAGCCCTCTACGCAGCCTAGAGTAACCAAGAACGTTGCATCTTTAACTACTACTTTATTTGTTTACTAAATATATTACACTTTATAATCTTAATTTGTTTACATTTCTGTCACGGAGAAGTGGGGTGCTCATAAGTGTGCGACCCACTTTCCTAGGCTATAAGAGCCTACCTGGCCTGACCTCTAGTTCTACAAGTAAGAATACACGCAAGTGCCGCACACGTTGCTCTAGCTCTCGCAGGACGTATGAGCTGCTCCGTGACAATTTATTAGGAATAAAAGTATACTTTACCAGCTTTAAAACAAGCGCTTTCCCAAGCATTTTGATTTATAACAACAATAAAACGTATAGGAAATCTATAAGCCGGAACTATCCTCTGCTACTATTGCCAAAATGGTAAGCTCGCCAGTCACATTGCGGATCCCGCTGACTTCTCTACCCCAGGCATAAATACAAATAGTTAGCGAATTGGAATTCAATTCAGTGGTCATCCTTAATTCGAATAGTAAAGATGAAATGGAAGTCACCACTGCCGATAACAACCTCGGTGATTGACGGGTCAAACGTCCTAGGTTTGCGAAGAAAGGCAACGCCATGCCAGCCACTGCTCGGCCCAGCTCCCTTGAAGGGTTGGCCAAAGCTTGTTCTGATGACGAGGGCAAGGCCGACGGAAGTCACGTACATGTACTAGAGTTACGACGAGTGCGTTCAAAGATCATCTCAACACAGAAGCTACGTGGCTCGCTGCTGCTTCAACGAGATGTAATACTGCCCGCAAGCTCTTCGCGAAGCAAAGACAACATCTTACAGCACTTGAGGCCCTCGACGTCAAACGCTGCCAAATCTTTCCACGGGTAGAAGTGAGCTTGTTTGGACTTCGTTTCTTCTTTGGTCTTACTACGGTCCGCAGTAGAATTAGAAAACGCGAGGCAATAGTTAAAGCTAAGCTAATAGATTTCCTATCTGCCCGATCGCCTAGATACCTTCCTTTCAGGAAATGGGGCTGAACACTCCCCAAAGCCCTTCCCACCTCCCCTATACTGGTCCACATTTCACATTCCATCCTACGACCCTTTTAAGACCTGTGAAACATACAGACTCCTCACCTCCTTTCTCTCCTCAGCAATCCTCCCCGCCTCCTCCTCCACCTCCTTCAACGCCTTCGACGCCTCCTCACTCAACTTCGCTGCCTCCGCCAACTTACCTTGCTCCGCCTTCGCCACTGCCTGGCTCGCCTTGTGCCTCACGCCCTGCACATCCCTCGCCAGCTCCGCCAGATCGCTCTGTAGATCCTCCGTCTTGGCTGTGAGCTCCTTAATCGCGCTCTTGATGTTCTGGCCGTGTTTCGCAGCCCTCTCCCGGGCGGAAATGTCCTGGTTCCGGGCCGCTTGGAAGTTGGTATAGGCATTCCTAGCCGCTCGGGCTTGGGCATACGCGCTCTCTGCGTTTGCAGACGCTCTACTCGTGGCGTCTGCATAGTTATTCACCTGCGTGGACCCCGAGTTCTGCCATCCGCCGTAGCTCCGCCGCGCACTCTCCGCCTCACTGCTCGCCGTCCGACTATAGTCGTTCGCGCTTTGGATTGCCTCCGTCGCGGTCTCAATCGCAGCCCATGCGCTGCTCGCCGCGTCGAAGAAATCCGAGGCTTTTATCCCCTCAGCCTGCCGGGCGTCACGGAACGCTTGATTACCGTGCACCAGAGCATCGTGCTCGTAGCGGGTCGCAGCATCGACATCTTCCTTGGCAGAGGTATGCGCGATGGTAGCGCGGGCGCAGAGATTGTTGGCTGTGTCCACGATGTCGCGGATGTCTTCGCGGAAGTGCTGCAGCGTATATTGCCATGTTAGGGCCAGGGCGCTGACGAACCAGGTCGACGTCCAGGGGAGGACGGCGCGCAGGAGGAGGAGAATCCAGATGGTACCATCCGGGGAGGACTGGTAGAGATTTTGCAGGGAAGGACCGTATTTTGTGAGGCCGTAGCGGAGCGGCCCCGAGAAATTGGACTTGGAGGAGAGGATGCTGAGAAGGGCAATGGAGATGGAGATTATAGCCGGGTTTAAGTACGGACTGAGTCCGGAGGGGATGTTCCAGCTTACTATTGCTGGGGTGAATGCGAGGAAGAGTATGGCTGCTGGTTTTGGTTAGAAGACATAAAGTGTAAGAGATACTGGAATTCAAGCCTACTTTGATACGGGCCCAAGGCCTTCAACCACTCCGTGATACCCTTGATACTTGGGTCCGCCATACTTTGACAAAAATCTTGGTTTAACAACAGGTCCCCTAAGCAAATTCCCAAGCGCCCTGCTATGAAATAAAGACTTTAACTATAGTATTGTGGAAGAGCAGAGAGACCATTCAACTCTGTCAGTGTATGGGGGATTTTGGGGTTACCATTTCTGACCAGACGGGAGCCCGAGCTCGCTCCGTCTGACGCTCATGCATGGTGCCAGCGCTGCATAAGACGTGCAGCGAACTGCAGTCCCAGCTGAATAGGCTAAAAGCTTTGCAAGAAGTGAAAAAGTGCGGCTGAGGGCCAGCACACTGGCTAAGCCTGAAGCATCCCAACCATTCCCCCACTCTCTATGCAACATTTGACCTTAGAACAAGACAGCTCTGCAGAACAACAGCCTTTTACATATAACATGTTCCTCCGGCGCCCCGCCCTCCCCCGCTCTTGTGGCTCGCTTCACAACTACCACTTCATATCAGCAACGCCACCGCATGGCATGTGGAGGCGCTAACATGCCCTGGTCCGCAGCTAGCTGCGAAGCAAAGGCCACTCGCGCAGCTAGTAGTATTCCTTCTAAGCTTAAATAGAAATCAATCAAGCTTCGCGTTGCACACAAATTATCGGGTTTGCTAATACTAGCGCCAGCCGTGAATTCACAGCACAATGGAGTGGAGCCCAGCGACGTATTTCTCCGACCTCCTCATCCTCAGCCGCAATATCATCGAGCTCGCATAGCCCAAGACATACATAGTATAGTGAAGCGGGCTTTACCGTCACCGCCATGCAGCGAGGCGTTCGCGGCTATACCCTCCGGCTTGCACGAGGGCTGGAGCATCTTGGGTGCGCGCAGACAGGCCACGGTCTCGACCTTGAGGATTTGACTGGCGCGACTGATTACTTGTACGTGCATCAACACGGATAACGTGGTATCTGCTGGCTGTGATCGGGTTGGGAATGCTGCATAATTTGGTCACGGTAGGTGCGCCGCAACGTCCAGCTGCACTGGGACTCCCGATTGAGCCCGCCTTTGACGAATGAAGACGGCGGTGGCGTGGAAGTATTTACTGATTCGAAGATTATGTGGATGTTGATGAAACTGGAAGAGAAGTGTCAGGGCTTCGGAAAAGCGCTCGTCGAGGAATTATTTCACGGAGAGCTGAGGGGTTGGGGAGTAACACGGTGGGAATCGACAGATATTGGACAAAGAGGATAGCTGTTACGGCAGGCTCAGGAAGACTAAAGGCGGAAGGTTATGGCAAGCAAGCAACAGAACACCATAGCCGATAACCCCGTTGTAGCCTAAGAAACCGAACACCAACTTTAGCTGAAAGGTACTTGATATTTCCCGGAAATGTAATCAGTTTGCATGCTAAATATATGTCCTCGCAGCGCTGCATTTCATTTACAGTCCTCCTGAGACTATCTAAAGAGCTTCTAATACGGGCACCCGCCGCCTCTTCCAAGCCATGCTGCCCTTTGAGCATCTATAAATGGCTTGTTAGCCGCATCTTGAGCCACTAGTTGTGCCGTCAAGGCTGCTCCCTGTGCTAGCAGAGCAGCTTGTTTCTGGTCCTCGATCTGTTGCTGGGTCGGACCGATCTGTTGAGGCATCATTGGCGGCGCTGCCGGCTGTGCGGTCCAAAACCCATTGAATGCTGGTGCTCCCCCAGGTCCCCAGCCATATCCATAATTTAGGCCGTAGGGTTGCGGGATCGGTGGCTGAATTGCAAAATTGGGGACGGGTGCGTTAGCAGGGAACTCGAGTCCTTCCGGAACTTGTAAGGTCCAGCTGGAAGTGATGAAATCGCTATTGATGACGCTTGCTACCGTGTTTGAAAGATACCCATAAGGGATCACGTGCATCTGCCAGTACCACCACTTGGTATTTCGGTGAGTCTTCATTTGCAGGTACATGACCTGTTCGCCGAATACCAGTCGCACCCAGTATTTGATGACTGGTCTACCCCCATACCCAATTGGAATCAAGATGCCTAGGACGCCAGCTCGAGACAAGTCTGCACATTCGGACTTCGTCCAGCCACCGTAACTCAAGGCGACCCGCATGTTGCCCTCTTCAGATATTGCGTAAGGAGTGGTACTTCGCGCCGTGTCTGGAGCATGCCCTCTTGGCGCCTCGGTTGACACTGCGTAAAGTCCCAATGTGTCTTCAAGCCTGTTAGCCAGCTTTTTCTCGTTGGCTTTCCCTAACAAATCGGATACTTTGACCCTTACACGGGCTGATCTCCAATCGCTTGACAAGTATTCATTCTTGGGGACATCACGATCAAGTCAGCTATCTAAAGATTTCGCTCTTACCAACGAGTGCGCCCACATACCTTAAATGCAAACCACTTGAGATATCTCTGCTGCGGGCTAGTGACGCGCCAATCACGCAGTGGCTCGATGCCATATGTTTCATATGGGTATTCTCGACGCACGTCGAGCTTGTCGTGCCCCCCCGCAGGCCATTTCCAGATCGAACTCTGTGCGCCACTGCCCACAGTAAAGATCGATCGACTGCCCGGAGATACCCTGAATTGGCCTTGTGGACGATAGACCCCGTCCGCAACTACAATCCAGGCCTCCTCAAAATACTCAAAAAAGAGAAAGTACCGCCAGTCCGTGATATCGGGCAGCCCAGA
Source organism: Bisporella sp. PMI_857 (assembly GCA_021307315.1). Taxonomy (NCBI): domain Eukaryota; kingdom Fungi; phylum Ascomycota; class Leotiomycetes; order Helotiales; family Helotiaceae; genus Bisporella; species Bisporella sp. PMI_857. The sequence goes on from JAJSPD010000068.1 coordinate 51,797, forward strand.
CACTGGAGATAAGGCCAAGCTCCAATCGTCAAATGTCATGTCATTGACTTTTCCGATGTAGCATGCCTGGATCTGACGCTGTCTTGCATTGCTCAAATCCCCCAAGTAGATACAGTACCCGTCCATTGTACCGATCGTAAGACGTGCGGTTTTTCTGTTCATTTGTCCTCCGCCAGGCCGCGGGAATTTTTTCATACGTCCGTTGGTGAGGCTTACGCGAAGCATGGTGGCGTTGATAACGTGTGGGTGCGACTAAAGGTGGCGTTCCATTAGCAAATAGTGTTCAGGAAGTGGTACTTGCATGTCAGAGAGCGAGATGGCTCTATAATGCCGTATATAGTATGTGAATATATAAAGTCAGTTTCGCTTACTACTTAGTAGTTAGTAGAAGTCTCAACCCTCAATGTGTATTACATTCGGAGAGGTTTCTTACCTTGGGTGAGGAATCTAATGTCATATTTCTTGATATAGTACTGCGAGTCATCCACATGGTATCCAACCCAATCTACCCACTCGTAGTCACCTTCGATGAAAGGCATTTCAGGAGGTGTGTCATCAGAGTCCTCGTCTGCACCTTCCACGTGAGGAAAGTTAAACACGATTTTAGAATCATCGCTGCGAGGAATATTGCTCCCTATGAGACCGCCGATGGTGAGCCATACAGGACCGATCTCCCATCTCGCGGCCGCCTTCCTAGCCAGGTCGTTGAAGAGAAACTCTGGTTCTCGGTTTTTGCGGTACGGGTCGATTTGAAGGTCGAATATGCCCATGATGCTGTACGCGACGTCAACAGGATGCGTCGAAGTTCGCATGAACATGCTTCTCCAGACTCCGGTATACTTTATTCTGCGGTTACTAGAAAGTGCAATGCGTAGGGCTCGCCGAGGAGAGTCGCTGGGGTTGCTTTTTTCACCATCCAGAACCTTAACGATTCGTGAAATACCAAATATGGGTTGCGCATCCGCTAGGTCTAGGAGGTCCAATAGCTTGATCAGGTAGAGATTGGCGTCGGGTTGATATGTGTCTTCGGCTACTACGTGACGAAAACGATATACATCAGGTAAGTATGGGCCATACTTGCGCACATTTCCTTGGCCCTTATCGGCTTTCACGTATATGAAGATCCGAGGATTTAGAACCGCCTCCTGTAAAGTCCATGCTCTGTCCATCCAGCCAGTCGCTTCGTCAATCCAGGTCACGGCTGGAATGCCCCCAATCATAGTAATGACACTGTCAGCATTCCTGTATATGTCTGCCATCATGCAGATCTGGAGGCCCTTCTCCTTGTCATTTCGTCCTCGCCGATCAAGCTGGGTAACCTGGTCAAGGCAAAGGAGATCCAGCCAAATATACTTCAAGTTCAAGTACGTCGCAGCATTTCCCACCTGTCTCAAACCATTCCAAGTCAGCTTTTTTTGGTCAGTGGTGCCTTTTCTTTTGCCATCAATGTCAACCAAGAGCAGGGCGCTGCCATCGGCCTCCGCCAGGTCGTTCATTTGTTGGTTGACCTCATATCCGTACCCCCAGACGTGCGATATAGCGGCATATGCGGTATCATACCAGTCGTTGACTTCCTGCAGCCTTGGATAATGGCCATTTCCCCACCAAATTCTTGAATATTCGTACAAATTTATTTCTGGATCGGTCTTGAGCAGTCCGGCAACTTCGACGACGCGAAAAGCGCCGGGCCTGCGATGTCCTCCCGCCAGAAGGTTCTTGTAATTGAAATCATTTCCTGACGATTTCGTCAATGTAAACAAAAAATTGGGGCTGGGAGGGGCCATGGCCGATTTCAATTTTGAGCCCGTGCGAGGTGTTGAGCAGCAGTCGATTGGTTGTCAGATGGATCAACATGTATGGCTGGGTGCACCTGCAAGATATCTCGATGCGGAACGGGGTTCCACGAGCATACGAAGAGGGCACAAAAGAATGATATCCCTCCCATAGCTTTGGGGAGTTACATTTTCCAATATCAAAACAAAACTTCCGCATAGGTTGTTGTGCAGAAATGCTTACTGCAGATGATTGAGTGGCGTTCAGACTTCGGGCTTTGCAGGCATAGATGGTTCCGGTGTATTTGAAACTCGTTCGTAGAGTCTCATCCACAGGCTACTAACGCGCAGCAGTGCGGCAGGCCGAGCTGAAAACCCCGCAGCAACGTGTCATCTGTCACCCTGCATATGTTGATGCACACAGGAGCAGCAAGCCATCTGCATGCGAAGCAAAACCCAGCTCAGTACCTTTCACGGCGAAGTCGGAAGCTGGTCGTTAAGGTAAAGGATGCGGCTGGGAAACCGAGGATTGTTAAGCGTAAGTTGGCGCACGCAGCAGTCCTAAACAGCCTTCAACTCAGTCAGTAGAAGAACCGAAACGTAACCTTCTCGCGCCAAATAATATTCCTCTTGGATGCCCTCTTCAAGATTGAAACTATGTCCCCGCCATTTGGCAATGATCTGTATCCTGCGCTTCAAACACTGTCAAAGTTCTCGGAACCACACGTGAAATGTAAGTCTTTCTGAGAGCATCCCAAAATTTGTAGCTTACAGATCAGCCAGCTCTTCTTCTTGTCGCCTTATTATTTAACCCGTTTCCGCATCTACTTCCCGACTGGAAATCCGTTGTCCCAGCCCAAGCCGCCCAGCCTCTTCTTATTCTCGCTTTTGCCTATATCACTGGATTTTTGAAGCTTCCAAATGTTGATCCCAGTAACAGTGCGTGGGTATATTTGGCGGGGCCTTTATTGGCATTCAAGACAGTTTCCGAACGTATTGGAATATATTTCAAAGGTAGTCTCTCGCCCGAGCCTATGAAACCATTCTAATAACTGCTCCAAGTCGGATTGTTGATGTCGTTGGCATGTTATATGCCTATTTACTATGGCGTCCCTCTATATTTCCAGCCTTGGGTGTATGGACTTTCCTTCGCAATTATCGTTGTAATCGGCTTCTTCGCCCCGACTGCAAAATTCTACGGTCCTCTCCGCTTTGGCTACCTCGAGTACTCCGAATACTATGCCAAGATCTACGGCCTCCTCCTCGACTGGTGGGTGTTCTCGGCCTTGTTCCTCGTGTTCTCCCTTGTCCTCCTGCCTTTTGTCGGTCTCGGTTTTGTTGCTTTGTCCCTCAGTGCCTGGGGCTACGTGTACCTAGAGTACAACGAACAGTTACGGGAAATGACCGATGAAGTCGCGGCATATGTGGCTCAGGGAGCCGTCGCAACCAACTCAGCCCGCGGGTATGCCACCGCAACCAGACACTATGAAGCTCAGCTTCTGGAAATGGCAGCCGCGACGCGCCGCGACGCACTGCTTGCTGCCTCAGTCAGAACAACCGACTTCTTTCACGTTGCTAGCGAAGCATGGGGGGCGATAGGCACTGTCACGCAACCAGTGGAAGACGCAAAGAGCAAGGCAGCCGAGCTGGTGGATGCATCTTTCGATGCTGATGAGGCTGACAAGCCGGGCGGGGAGGGGGGGCGAGCAGCAGTTCTTTCGAAATATGTGTATGAGACGGCTACAAAAACTCTTAATAAAGCAAAAGAGGTAGAGGCAAAGCTTCGTGATGCGCAAGAGGCGGTGCGACAGTCTGGCGAAGCAAAGACTGCAGACGAAAATGGACGGGCGGCAGTAAAACAGAATGCGAAGTCTGCTGCCGCGGCGGCCAGAACCCTCGCAAACAGGATCCGAGGGGTGCCCGAAGACCTTCTCGCGGTGGAGAAAGCGGCTTCTGATGTGAACAGGTATTCAGAGCGGGCAGTCGCTGCGGCTACGAATGGTGAAAAGGCGTCTGCTCGAAAGGTGGCCGATGCCGCGAAGAGTGAGATGAAAACTGCCGTCACTTCGATGCAGACGCTGGAGGAAACTATGCACGGTGCTCATGAAATTTTACTCAAGTATTTAGAAAAAGAGAGCTGATGTAGGACGAGTGGACAACAATACAGGAGATTCCGTAAAGGTGCCAATAAAACATCCCGGACATATCTCCGCTAGCTTCGCATGCGTCAATAGTGACACATAGAGTATCACTCTAAGAGTTCACAACACAAAAATCTAGATAAACTAATACTATTTTCGGGCTACTTGGACTATTTTCTGTAATTTTTGAAGTTTTTTAATTTTTTCTGAGCACTTCTCAAAATCACAAAATTTTTGGTGTCAAAAAGGGCTTAAAGGGAACCTCCCGGGCATATAAACTCCAGGTGTCTATACCAACTTCCCTTATGCAAGGAGCAGAAGTTCTCCTTTATGAGAGCAGAGTCAATAATCTCCTAGGGATATTTCCTGCACAGCGTTCAACAGACCCAAATCTTTTGTCTAATCACATCATCCTCTCTCCGGATGAACAACCCCTGTCCATAGATAATTTATTGGGCGCTTTGTTGACGCGCATTAGTGATCAGAGAAGTGGGCATAGTCACCAAACGCTAGTATACAGATACGAAGGTCTTGTGGGTGGAACTCTCATCTCTAGACACTTTTTCCAGAGATTCCTGGACAGTCCGAGTTCCTGTGGCAAAGGCTGTGAATTCAGTAAAGGGAAGAGCTGTGGGTGAGCAGTCGGATCTCCTTATTTGTTGAAGTTGGAATGCGAGCTTTTACAGGAAAACTCAGGGTGATTCAATTGCTTTTCTTTTTTGGTAAGACGTTTATGACTTTGAGCGCGTTAGGGAGTGACCCCACACAATCATTTCCAAGAATATTATGACCGCAATTGAACAAATCCTATCCTATTCGGCATGTAGATTCGGTATTCTGTTCAACCCTAATATTCTAGTTAAACGTTAACCCAAATGCTTGCACATACACGATGAAAAATACCTAAATGTGTATATTAATAGAATAACCTGACCACCTTACTTGTAAAAGTAAAGTAATATAAATTATGACCGTCACAAAGTTTGGGCTTTTTGTTGATTATTTCTTGGACCATTATAATTCTTTTTCATACATTGGCTTTTGCTGCATATTCATCCCATCGCGTCATCTCGTCGGGTCGCAATCTGCCAGGGAAAAAGGTATCCCTCATGCTCAGTCCTACGCCTGGGTAGCGTTCCTCTATGGCAAATAGTGTAGCCATGACCCCCATTTCGCCGATGACGGTTTTGTAAATGAGAGGCATGCCAAAGGCGGCTGGACTGCGTCGCCAACCAGCAACAAATATGTTTTGTAGGATCCCGATGCCACCAACACCTAGCAGAAACCAGGTATTGCTCTTAATACCTGCTGCAGATACAAGTAGAAGGATCCAGAGCAGAGCCAGAGTTACCACGGTGATTCGAGTAAGATTCGAGGCTGAAACGTTAATATTGACTGGGCCGGCCGCCAGATCTTCGAGATCTAATCCTACACCATCGCCACGCACAACGATTGCGTGCTGGGCACCATTGCCGCGAGTCAACACCACGGTTTTCTTGGATGCCCTACGGCAAGCCCATTTCTCCTTGCGCCACTGGTTCAGCGAGCCGGTCGTAAAGGCAAGGGCGATGCCAGCCGCTGTTATCAGTAGGATGGACCAGTCCCCAAAAATGCCGCATGGAATAGCAGCAACTCCAAGCTGAAGAAAAGCGATTCCAAAGCCACTGTAGTAGACTGCATCATAGCCTGGAGAACCCGGCATGGCAGGAGCAGCCCGATAGAAGGACACGCAGAGACCGACCTGGGCCGGATGTGCCACGCTTTGTCCCGACCCGGCCTTTTCGGCTTCGGCAGCATCCCGCTGTTGTCTCCATCTACGCACCAACATTGTGTCAAGATGCTGGCGGACATCTCTATCCATCCAGCTCTCGTAGTCTCTCAAGACACGGCCCAGAATCCAACTTGCATTATCCCGAACATATCCAGTCTTGGCATTGATAACCTTGCATGCATTATCCGGCGGGGGCATGAGTTTGTTTTCTCCTATGGCAGAGACGACGGCGGTGACGGCATATGCGGCCCATCCTGTACGGCAGAGCTTTATTAGCACCGAGATCAAGTCTCATTGTCGCGTCTGAAAGTCGCAGCAGAATCGGAGTGGTGCTGCATACCGAAAGAGAACGTCACTGGCGTCAGCCGTGAGCCTGCCAGCTGGGCGAGTGCCCCCGCAACAACCCCACCGCCTAGGATGAGCAACACAGAGAAAACATCCCCAGGATGCGACCACTGCTGGGTGAATTCGTCGGAGGGGATACTAGGGACGAAAGAACGACGGAGGTGCGATAACAATTGAGGCAGCAATGGGGCCATCTGCGCCTGGTAGTTGCGTCCTGGGCTGACCTGATGGTGATGTTGTTTTCCCTATTATTATGGAGGGAGCTGAGCGCGAAGTCTAGAAATGACCATTCTTGGCCAATCTAGCTGACATAATCGGTGAAGTGGTCTGTCGGTGCTTGAGATTTGAGGCTGACGTCAACATTAATCATGGGGCACCAGTGGTAGGTGAAAAGGGCAAATATTTGACTTCCTGGCCGCAAAACAATTGCACATTGCGCTGGCGTCTAGTGGGGCAAAATTTGGTCGATCCCTCCAAACTAAAGTGGTAGGGAGCCGCATTTGAGCCCACAATCCTCCAAATCTCAACCAAGATGGTGGGGAGCCGCATTTTGACCCCTCCATTCTAAGAATACACTTCGCGAGATAAGCACTTCACCACGCAAGTCCACCCGGCTTTGTTCGATTGTACTTCATAAGGCTTTCTATCTCCTAGCGGTAGACGAGCCCTGGTAACCCTTATAACGTTAAAAGCCACATGCGTAGCTGTATCTTTTTCGTTATATTCCAGAATATATTTTCGGCGAAATCGAGCATTCAAACTCGGGTTTTCGCTTCTTTCTTCGGGCAATCTGTGTGATCACGTGAATGGAAAGTCAGTCCTGGCGTTACCGGCCAGTCCACTTTCGCTATTTTTGCCTCTGCCTCTCTTACCAGGGCGGTTAGATGACAAAGGCTGTTCCTCCCAGCTTCAATAGCTTAGAGAAGCCTTTCTGTTGTGCGGGATTTCTTTTACGACATGCGGCAAATGTGACCAAGAAATTAAAGTCTGTGGGTGTTACGGCCAAGTCTTACCAACCACTAGATAGAAGACCTGCCAAGTAGCTAAGGCCTTTGTAGAAGTAGGTGTATCACGTATCACCGTAGATCCCGATAACTAGTAAAGAATACTATTTGAGTTGAACACGAAGCTCTTACCTAAGAAAGTTGTCTTCATATATACCATAGAGCCTTCGTGTTACTCGGGATCTCCGGTTCGACACACCAAGGGTTCTCTGTGTAGGCGAGCTAACCAAGCCTCTGGCTCCATGGTGTTGTTGCCACATAACAGTAATAAAGCAATATATTGTAGAGACGTAACTGTATTAGCAAAACCAAGCGAAACGCCTAATTTAAGCTAAATTAAAGTTTTTATATATTTTCTGGTAATGTATACATAAACAATAAAGTTTACTAAATGGAACATCAATAAGGGAATTACCAACCCAACATCCTCCAAAGCATAGGCAAAAGCAAAGCTGAAACAACATTGCAGACAGTGTGATACATAATCACCATTTTCATGTTTCTGCATTGCCGATAACTTCGTTAGTCTTTGTCCGCCAGACAGATGAATTTGTTGAATCTAGTTTTTGTTTGGGCTTTTGAAGGTACTTAACAGCGGCAGTACATCAACAGGAGCACACTCTCTACACGATGTCCAGATTTTCCAATCGTTGTTGAAGTGAAAGGACTGCTCACGTAAACATAATCTTATTTCTCAACACTCCAATGTTGCTAATTTCAACTTCTACGACGTCTCCGTTGGCCAGGAAAGTTTTCGGCTTCATGAAAGCACCCACCCCAGCACAAGTACCAGTCATGATTGCGGTTCCTGCTGGAATTGTTGTGCCTAATTAAAATGCTCAGCTTGTGTTCAAATATAGAAGCAAAAACTGCACATGTCCAAGGCGCAATATCTACCTTGACTCATCCTGCTTAAAATCTGGGCTGGGCTGAAGATAAGATCTCCTTTGAACTCAGCCTCCTGCCTTACTTTCCCGTTAACTCTAACAATGATTTTCTTGTTGTCGTACACATCACCAAACGCCTCTGGCGATACAAGAACAGGGCCTAGAGGTGCGAATTTGTCGAAGGCTTTAGCGAAGAAGAACTGCCCACCAGCTTGGTCTGGCAGCTGGTGTAACCTACAGGAGAGGTCGTTGCCGCAGGTGTAGCCAAGTATATAGAGATGTGCGTCTGAGACGGAGACGTCTTTGCACGTCTTGGATGTTACGAAGACTAGCTCTCCCTGTAGAAGGTCACTTCATCGTTCCTGGAAGGTGCAAGGGGGAAACCTACTTCGTAGTCTGGAAATGTGGATGCGCAGAATTTGTTCATTTCAATATCCTCATCCGGATCTGCGAGAGAGGTATGTGGCTTTGTCCACAAAGGCGGAGCAGCTGGGATTTTCAGCTAGATGACTCGTAAGGGTTTATGCAATATGTGGTAGTGGACAATTACACTTACCGATGCCTCGGCAGCATGACTTCTATAGTTCAATCCCACGCAGTAAAGGGGTACATTTGGATATGGCACAGGAGCCAAAAGCTATTAGCATAAATTCGTTCATTAGCTACAACCCATATGAAAGCAAGAAGGTTTCTGGAATTCCAAACACGCAACATAATATATACCTTGGCGATGGCAACCTGCTTCCCAAGTGATTCAATCCCAACGTCCTCAAATGATTTGAAGCCGGTGATTTGGGTACCTAACGCGGGTACCTCGCTTGTCTGAGCTCCAAGATCAGCAAAGTACGGTTGCCCATCGAGTGCGCTTTCAAAGCGGATAAGTCGTGAAAATCTGGGCATTGTCGGAAATGGTAGATAGATGTGCAGAATGCAGGTGAAGGAGAATTTGGACTTGTGGCTTCGTCCGCTAGATATATATAAGGATACTTATGCATATCGATGTTTGTTTTGAGTGAAACTGAGTTCAGCAGTTCCCTTCTGGGAGGAGCCAAGGTTAGATGCCCATATTTCTAAGGGCCGGGGATATCTAGCGTTGCGCGGTTCAGGGTCTGAGTGGGGCATAATCATGAGGCCGCATCATCAACCGCGGAGCATCTAAATCGCGGAATATCTAAATCGTGGAACATCTAAATCGCGGAACATCCAAATCGTGGGGTCGGGGCATCTAGTATATATAACCTTACTTTGTGCCGCGGGACAACTTTAAACAACGTCTATCCCCTCAGCCTGGAAGCCGGAATTGAACTGAACAACAATCAACCCGCGAGCGAGACTTCATGCCCTCGGAAGACCAATATCAACAGCAGCATTACGAACACGGACACCGACACCGACACCAGCAACAACCTCCACAGTTGCCAGCGCAGTACTGCAGCAGTGCATTGTGAGTAAAGTGCAGCTTTTGGACCCGTAAACTCCCTCCAGGCAAAACCCGCCGACCGACGACTTCCACGAAGGCCGCCCGCATTGCGGCAGTCCAGTCCACCAAGAAGTTCTCCTCAGCCAGCCCGGCTTTTACGTTAACGTTAATAAATGTCTCTGCACAACTACTCCGAGAGTCTGACATCCTGGCTCGATCAAGACCTTTTCTGGCGGCAGCCGTCCCCGCAACTCCAACCATTCGAGTCGATGAACTCAGAGCCTCCGACCTCTGGCAGCGGTAGGGCATGTCAGAGGTGCATAGTGTGAGTACTCCCGCAATGTTATAGGCTCTTGGTTCCCGCTTAACGATATGCCCCGCAACTAGCAAGAAGGTGAAATGTAAGTCATGCTTCTTTACTGCCTGCCCCATCCACGGCTACGGATTCAGTATCTTTAGGTAATCGGCACCGACCATCATGTTCTCGATGTGCTGAAGTCGAGAGTACGTGTGTGTACTCGTCCTCGAAGAGGAAACCGGGCCCAGCTAAGGGTTCTCGCCGTAAACGGCCTAACATCTCTCCTGACGGTCCAAGTTCAGGTAAGTGACCTTTTTAAGAATGACTGTGAATTTGCTCACATTATAAACGCCAAGACCTCCGGTCTCAGTTATCTCCAGCGACCACAAATGGTACCGTACAGAATCTTCGGCAGCCGCCTGTTTCGTTGGAAGATCTAAGTTCTCGGCAAGCCCTCCCAAGGCCCGCTACGCTGTTAAATGGTACCCCTCCCAGTTCTATTATAATCAGTTCCATAGATCATGGGAATGTAGAGGAATTTCCGGTCTATCCTCAGCTACCGGCTGCGCAGGAACGTCAGTTGTGAGTTGAAAATCTCTTGTGTCGCCTTTGGGCTAGTGAAAGCTCACAACTTGATAGGCTTGAAGATTTCTTCACGTACATTCACCCTTCGATACCCTTGTTCAACAAAAGTCATTTTATAGAGCGATACAAGCAAGGCCTTGTAACTCGCGAGCTATTGCAAACACTCCTGACGGTGTCTGCACGGATTCTGGGAGCTGCCGCAATTGTGTCCAGTTGTAGCCAGATAGAGTGTATGGCCTTTCTGCTCTCAGGCAATCCTATCAGCGAAGAGGACTCTTGTGATAATGTTCCGTTGAGTAAATTTCAGCAAGCTTGTTTACTGGCGTTTTACGAGTTTCACCAATTACCCAGCCAAAAATCGTGGCAAAAGATTGGAGAACTTGCTCGAAAAGCTTATCAGTGCGACCTCCACCAAGTTGACAATCCAGACTGCCGCTTTCTCAATGCAAATGGATCAGTGCCCGAAGAAGATATCGATGAGTGGCGGAATGTGTGGTGGTGCATTTACTGTTTGGATTCTTATTGTAATATCACCGCCGTAACGCCATTTGTCGTGGAGCTAGAGAGCATCAGGACTGCTCTAACTGTGATATTTCCGCCAGAATGCGGCCGCACTAAAGGTGCTGATGCAGTCTTTCTTCCTGCGGAAACGGGATTACTCTGGAAGACAACGAAATATATTTTTTCTTGTCCTGGAGACCCTAATCCAATCATACATCTGATCACCACCACACTCCTAAAGGAAGCCGGACTCCTTCTTCGACTGTGGAAGCAAAATCCGTCTGAACGCCTGAAGCCCCGGTTTTCCATTCTCGAAGACCATATTTCCACCGTCCGGCTTGCTTTGCCCTCAAGGTATCTTGATGTAGCGCGTAATGTCAGAAATAATGAGCAAAACGCGGAGCACCATGCTCGACTCATTTGCATTCTCCACCTTCACGCTGCGCGCCTCCTGGTCTCTCAACCCATCCAGGAACCGGTTAATGACGCAAAATGGTTGCGTCGGTGGCACGGAATCTTAGAACATTGCGAGGAGGTAGTCTCAGTAGTCAGGCAGTGGAAAACACAAAATTGCCTATCTGTTGATCCGGCAATCTGTTTCATTATCTCAGGAGTCCTTATCACACTGCATCTACTTTCAAAGGACGGCACAATCGTCAATCCTGAACTTCAATCCAGGCTCCTCACTCAGAAGCATCTGCTATGTTTGTTTCTTGAGCAGTTTGCGTCTATTTGGCAATTGCCACGCTTTCTATTAGGTTAGCCCCGTGAACAGTCCCCATCTACACATCAGCTTACATTTTCCCCAGCGTCCTTCCAAAACTTCTCCAGGAAGTTTTCGGGTCCGCTCACAACCGCCGATATCGATCAAATCTTGAGACAGAATCTAGGTTTATTACACCAAGGCTGGTTTAAGCTGACCTCAATGACGCCGAACGATTTACAACCACCAGCAGCCCATAGCGTAGACAAGGCTGTACTTTCAGAAGGTGACTTTAATGATTGGGAGTTGTGGGCTAATGGTTCGAACATAAGCTTCTCGGCATAGGTCTGATAGAGATTTCTAGATTTGTCTAAGGAATTCAGAAACAAAACATCTTGTGGCAGCGTGATTCACTCTCCAGATCATTGTAGATCTGTTGTTCTTCGGTCGACGATGGAGATCACGGACATATGTAAACATTTGGTACGATGTAGTGGATAGTTCTGAATTGAACAGAACCCTAAGAAAAGTCATAAAAATTAAGATTAGCTCCTTCTAAGCACCTTGAGGGTTTTGAGCTTTCACGCGAGTTCTATGTACAAAATGAACCGATCAGTGAGCTATAAGTTGAATAAGTCAGCAAGTCAGTTGCAGGACCTTTGGTCAGTCAGTCAGTTGGAAATATATCCTCAAATTATCACCAACCTGCTGACTCATTGCACACAAAGTTTCGCTGAAGTCTAATTCATTCATCTAATAGCCTGATATCTAATAGCTTGATCCAAAAGTCTCATCGCCGAGATATACCAACTCCCGTACCGAACTTCACGCACACAACCAAATTCAACCTTAAGATTCGCGCTTCAGGAACATCGTCTTCTCCCGCATCACAACATTGCTTTCAACAAATGTAGGCAATCCCTAATCTCATCAGATGTCCTCGCTGTTGCAAATATAATCAGATCTGGTCGGACAATCGCGTACTTCGTCGTGTTAGGGAATCTTTTTAAGAATGCTTTCTCATCGTACCCTGCCTTGAAAGGCAGCCCACTTAGTGTCTCTTGAGCACAAAGATGATACACGCCTGCCCTGGTGTCGTTTTTTTCAGAAGAAATAGACACAATCGACTCTTCAGACAGAAGTGACGTAGGCACAGTAACTGTGTTCAATAGACTCTTCGCTTTGGCCACAATACCCCCATTGTCCTCGAATACGAGGAGAGTCATCGCTGACGGGCCATGCTGCAAAAGTGTATCAGACAATATGGGAGAACTGTGCTGAGTTTTGACGTATACTTGAGCCAATTTTCCACCTCCCTGATACCGAGCGAGAAAGAAGCCGTCTTTAACATCCTTGTATCCAATATTCTCCCGTTTGAGAGGCAGATAAGCAATGCTTGGCATGCCGATGAGATTGCTGAGTAAAGAGGCAATTTTTTTGCTGAAAAAGAACCCCCAGCTCTCTGGCTTGTTACAAAGGGCTCCATTCCCCATAGTCAATCTTGTCGAGTTGTCAACTCCCTGACGACGTTCAAGTTCCCAAGTTCGGAGTATTTTGTTGCTCACAGACTTTCGAGTATCTGAATGGCGCAGAATGATTGCAAGTCGCCACGCCAAGCTGTCACCATCTCGAATGCCACAAGAAATGCCCTGCCCACCGAACGGGGGAAAGACATGTGCAGCATCACCGATGAGGATAGACTTATTGTGGAACCACTTATTGACAACTTTCTGGCAGAAAGTGAAGGGTCTACAGCGGAGGATGTTAACACAGTCGCGAGGAAATTCAACTGCTCCACCTGGAAATGGCTGTCCGTTTGCGTCAGAACTTCGAGTGATCATGGGCGTTAGATTCTCCCACAGTAACTCCTCCGCGACTTTGGACTCATTCCAGTCGGGCTCCGCAAACTCATGCCTCCACAGTCGAGACTCCGCTGGCCCAAACCGTCCGGTTGCTACAGCCTTCCCAGGAGGGCTGCAGAAGTGCCAATTGTCAGGCCAGAAATGATCATATACTTCTTGAGGAGTGAGGCCCATCGACCAGAATGGCAGATCAGGATGCGAAGTTGGAGTCGGAAGAGTGATCTGCAGATTTGCGGCCACCCACGTCGATGTGTAAGCTGCAATGCCAACTGCCTGTCTGATGTTGGCAATGGGCTCCAGGAATTTCTTCCGAACAATTCCGGTTTTGCCGTCAGCACCGACGAGCCACGATGCCTTGATGCGCCCCATGGCCTCCTGCTGGTCCACATATTCGACAAGGACGCCATCAACCAGCTCCTTCAAAGATACGACAAGGCAGCCACGACGAAATTCACAGAAAGGTGACATGTCGATTGCATTCCTGAGTGCCTTCTCTGCAACAACGGTCAGCCTAAACACCGGTACTAGATCAAGTCGCAAAACACGAAAGTAATGATTTAACATACCAAGCTCTGGCTGCACCTGGAAAATTCCGCCAGCTACAGTTTGTTCTAGCCAGTCAGGTTGGAGGTCCAAAGAGAAGAATGGCGGATTCTGCCATGTGGTTCTGTGAAAGTTCAGTGCTTTCATTTCTGGGATTGTGTCAGTCCTGCAGAGTTTGGGCTTTTAGATTTGACGCCGCTCACCTTTTCCAATAACCGCCATCTGGTCCCCTATTCCAATCTGATAAAGTACCCTTATCGCATCACCAGCGAGAAAGACACCTCTAGGATCTTCATCAATCTCAGTCTCCTTTTCCAAGAGAACGGACTTTTTGCTTTGTCAGTAATATACGGAATTGCAGATGGGACAGCGACTTACATGTATCTCATATCTGGCGAGTGACAAGGCAAGAACAAGGCCAGCAGGCCCTGCCCCAACAATGACAACTGGGCTCGTATCCATTGTCCCTTAGATGTGTATCGGAATTCTAGCTTTAATGGAATGATTACTCAAGCTTTGGGGGGAGGAGGGGGTTTGCGTCTCCTTTTTATGGTGATTTATAGCCACAAATAAGCAGCATACCCGCAGTCTCAGAGCATGTGTTCAATTGCTTGCTCCACATTCTCCGGCACGACAAGTTGAATCTGACTCCCTAATTGCCCCATGGCGCTGTGATGTGGAGAAGCAATAAGTAACAGATCCAGCTGCAGATTTAACGTTTGCACCAGCCCAAGGGGGGGTTAGTACATTAGTGGCGCCGTGGAATGATCGCTTGCGGGGCGATCCAGTAAATTAAGCTCCCGCGCCTGAAGGCTCGTGGTGATCGTGAATTAGCCGCGGAGCAACAACTAAGTCAAGTCGCCATCTCCCATCTTGCAACGGACTATCCGATGCAGATTTTTGAACCTTCGGAATATCCATCTTAGGCTTTGTTATGAGTTCCCCGCGCCGGCTGGTGTCTGGTGTTCCTTGCCTCCACACTGGACGCGGGAGACAACGAAACCAGAACAGAATTTATATGTCCTATCCTGTATCGCTTCACTAACCATAATGTCCTCCTCTCTCTTGCTCGGTTTTATCGGCTCCTTACCATCATTTATTCGTACCAAAATCATTCCAGACATGCTGATTCCAGAAATCACGAATAGCCCTTCGAAAGTGCAGCTTAGTAGACTCTCACACGTCTACTTCGAGCATTCCAACCTAAAAGAGTTTACGAGATTCGCCCGCGATTTTGGATTTATTGAGGCGCATCGTACAGAAGATGCCGTCTACTTCAGGGGGTATGGAATAGACCAGTATGTCTACGTGGCGAAACAGAGTAAGGATAAAGCACCAAGGTTTCTGGGTGCTTGCTTTGTAGCTAAGAATGAGGAGGAATTCGAAAAATGCGCGGCGCTTGAGGGCGCCAAAGTGAGGACCCTCACTGATGCTCCTGGCGGCGGAAAAATAATTACGTTCGAGCGACCGGGCGACACGTTCATGCATATCATTCATGGCCAGAAAGAGAGGGAGGTAAAGTCGGAAGAAGCCACCTCTGCTACCCACGACTCCCTTGGGCCGCTCAACACTCCGTTCGAGAAGCCTAGAAGAGGCGAGTTTGACTAAGCACTTCTATGGAAACGCAAGCTCATATATTAGCAGGACAGTTTCAGCGCTTTCATCCAGGACCCGCCGCCGTTCATAAGCTTGGTCACTTCGGCTATGTCTGTGTAGACTTCGATAAAGAGCTGGAGTGGTACACGTCGAACTTCAACTTTGTGGCTTCTGATGTCCTCTTCCATCCACAACTTCAACAGGTCGATGTCCTCATCTTCATGCATCTTGATCTCGGTCAAGCCTTTAGCGACCATCACATCTTTTTCTTACAACGTTCTCCACCCGGCGTCAAGAAGACTTACCTACACCATTCATCCTATGAAGTGGCGGATTTTGATACCCAGTTGATCGGCCACGAGTGGTTGGCAAAGAAGGGGTGGAAGAGCGTATGGGGCGTTGGGAGACATATCTTGGGCAGTCAGATCTTTGATTATTGGGAGGATAGTTCAGGATTCAAGATTGAGCATTACGCTGATGGAGATGTAGTAAATGCAGATACGAAGCCGAGGAGGGAGATTGCTGGGGCGATTTCTATTTGGGGACCTGAGCTGCCAAAAGACTTCGGAGAGGATAAAACTCACCTGGCGGTTAGTTGAACAGAAGTATGCATTGGAGCTATCTGTATGCGAAAATATTGTCCATGAAGTAGTGCTATTGGCGAATCTCTACCAATTAATGCGTCCAAGTAGTACTGTGATGGTCCATTAGTAATATGAATCTATGATTTAGACTAGGCAAACAGGTCCGAATCCTTGTGAGAGTAACAAACCATAAGTTTTCATCTGGACACTCGATATGCTCAAATTAAACATTGCATGATTGCTGCAAAGCTGCACACTAAGTATATTAAAAATGACAACGTCACACCTAGTCAAATCATATCATTATCTTTGAACGCCCAACCATAGAGGTAAAAAGTGTTTTAATTAAAGTGATATTAAAGTGTCATTTATAAATACTAGAGCTATAAAATCGTGTAAGAAGTGAGCCAAGTGCGTACCGAAGTGCAACAGGGATGGGGCAGTAAAGTTCAATAGGTCGGCTGAAATAACAAATTATTGATTGGTAGTGAGATTTAATAGTGAATATCCAAGAGCCGCGCACGCTTTAACCATTTAGCAAATCGAGATATATTGAAAGCAAATTTACTACTAAAGAGAGCCCTGAAGGAGTCCAGAGTCTGTAAGGCCAATGATACTTAGTCGCTGTAAGCAAGTGTGGAGCTGCCATTCTACATATGCTGACAACAACCTGCTGACTAGTCATCGAAGTGTATTTCATGAGATTAACAAAAAAGATTCACATAATCATCCAGGAATGTCTTTGCAAACATAGTTCGCTCTTGATAGTAAACAAATACAAGGGAGCGCGCTATGTTCTTTGGAGTCTCACCTCATACTTCAAGATAGATCTGTTGTTGAGAGCCGCGATGGCTTCTGGTCCAATGCTTGTCCCTGAGACCTGTCAGCGCCATATCTTTGACAAAAATGTCAAGACAAGATTGGCGTGCCCATTCAGTTAACAGAAGGCCGGGTAGGACATCGATTACACGGATCTTTGGGACCCATGGAAAAAGCCATGCTCTCCATTATATGGAGGTCCGCTGCTTTGGTCACTGAGTAGCCTAAGCTACTCCCCATTGCCGAAACTTCCCAGAAGTGCGTCATCGATTGGAGCATGCAAGCACCATTTCGAGTCGGCGACTCACGGCAATTGACGACATAATAACATAAACCCCGACATCGCCGTTGGATTTGAAAACAGGTCCTGCTACTTACATGAGTTGTAAATGAGACATAACGTTGGTGGCCCAGCTCTGTAAGTTTCAGATCTTCGCGACGGGTTAAATATGGGTATGTGGCTCATCTTGCGTTATCCCATTCCCCATGAGATAGATAACAGATATCTCCTCTCTTGGTCTGTCTGGTCCATCCTGCATTTTCCACAATGATAGCAAGACCTCCTATTTTCGCCACTGTTTCTGTGACTAGACGAACATTGTCTCCAGCAACGGCAGCATCTTGAAACAGTTATTTATGCCTTCGGAACATCCTCTGGTAAAGTGCAGTTGATCACAAAGGTCTTGACTGCATACTCTATAATGAGCTTCTTAGCAAGGTCTTAGGCGGTAGTCTCATTGCTAACGTAGTTGATAGCAAATGTATATGTATACATATTTCCCCTACAACTCTTGGAGGAAAATTTCTCACAGATCGCAGCACCGAGACCCTTAAAAATGGAGTATTAGAGTCAATGATTTGAAAATAGGACAGAGTTCTTTCCTATGACCCTGCTGTGACCAAGACAACTCTTCCGAATGAGATATTTCTGGAGGCGGTCAAATTTAAATAAACAGATAGAGATTACAAACAGGCATGCCGAAACCTAAGGAATTTGCATTAGTGTAGGATGGGAATAATTCAAACTTCAGCTGTGATAGTTCGTCTTGAAACTACGTGAGCAGCCATTTTTTCAGGCTTGGATAGGGACTCCTGCCTCAATTCCCTGATTACCTGGGCGCTGCTGAGTTGATGAATCTACGATACGATTGTGCATCACAGGGTCTTGAAGTTGCTCCGATGGTCCTTCGCTTAGATTGTCCGGCGCATACGCCTCGGCAAAATTACCTTCGCCCCTCAACACGTAAGCGAGAAGACAAGCGTTGCCGCCGGGGCAATCATTATGGAGGGGAAGTTGAGGATTTCGGATCGCATTCAACTCCTCCAGTCAGTCGATGTATATCCACAGCTGACACCGTTCCTAACGCGATCTCGAAGGCCTCAAATAATCCCTCGGAACCTCGTTTTAAGCAATATTCACTCCCCAAAAGCTCGAAAACCTTACGAGTCTCCAGAACGGTTGAATCCCCTACTCCACTCCCTACCAAGAGGAGCTGGAAGCCCAGGGAAAACCTTACGACGCCCTTTCAGACAAAGCAAGACTATACCAAAACCATCGTGGCCACTAATATCCCTCGATCAATGCGTGCGGTTGCGCTTGCTAGATAATGCAAGCCCAGCGAGTACTGGCTCACAACTTTGCCAAATTCCAAGGCCTCGGGACCAGACCGCTTGCTTATCAAAGTGCATACCGCATTGCCACTTATTTCTCTTTGAATTCCTAGTGCAGTGGAGTGGGGAACGAGCTTTGTTGTTAGGGCAACTGGTGTAAGAACTAGATTTCTTGGTCCTGTGATGGAAAACATGGGGTGCAATCTAGGACCGCTGGATTTGGAACTAAACTGGGGGCTGCTGGAACGAGTGTTGCTGTTGGCTTTGTGCGATGTGTGAGAATGGGATCGAGTGCTTCTGGGCTTGGTATGGAAGCTGCTGCTGCTGGATCTGGTGTTCGGATAATTGCTGCTGCGAGTTCGCACCCTCATTTAACTATAGAACTTTCTGGGGCCAAGCTAATTCTTGTTCCAGTTTGATATTCCTCCCCCACGCTTTTTCAAGGACTAGATCGAAGTTGGGACCGTCTGATGACTCCTCACTTGATAACTCCTATTTTTCCCCAAGCGTTCAGTATGGTCTTGCATCCTCTCTCTTATTGTGGGAGTATGTCTGGCCTGCGAAGGCTGCTGGCGGCAATCTAGTGAGCTATTTGGCAGCGCTGCGATCTCAATATCTACTACTACTTAATACTCGATCTCAACAAACGGTCAACTGACTTGCTCTCTTAACTCGAACGTAAGTTTCCTTAATCTCAGGAAGCTCCTGGAATAGTCTCGGACGGCACTAATAAAGACTGAATATACGAAGCTTTACCTTCATACTGGAGCGCACACCTCGCAAGGTCGAGAGTTGGAATTCGGAATACTGCGCGAACCGCGACGGCATGGTACTCCTTAGCAAAGCTCGTAAGGTTGCCGAATAACAGTGATCTCTAATCCTAGTTCCACGGAAGTTGGTACCTTGGCGGATATCGGAGCACTCGCTAGGGATGTGTAGCACGGGATTCATTGGTCAACCTTGGAGAGAGGCCACGCTGTGCTCTTTGGCGAGTTCGCGGAGATTGCAGTGGATAGAAATGTGCATAGATCTGGACGTGCGTTTAGCAGTCTTATTAACGCTGTCTTATCCCTGAAGGGAATGAGCGAGCAGGTAAGTCCGATGTTGCCAGTATCAGTCGTATTCGTTAGCATGTCCTGAGGGGTATAATATCCAGCGTCCGCAGAAAGGCTATATTAAGAGCACTAGAGCAGCGGAGATGCCGGAGAATCTGGAGTACTTTGTCGACGGGAGGGAGCATTTCGTGGATGCTATAGATATATTCGAACATGAAGACCAGGACCTGGAGGTGGGGGAGAAGATTTACCGGCTGTGGGGACAAGCTATATGCAGACTTGTATCAAAAGTTGTAGAGGTGTGGATGAGGTGATGGCTGGAATTACCGACTTAACCGGTTTCTAGTCTCTTCTTTACTATAGAAAGAGCCTGATGCAAGATAGACGAGGCTTTGTAAATTATTTGGGCATTTTGCAATCCAATAAGACGATATGATCTACACAAAATTCTCACGGTATCTTGAATAAGTGCTGTCACTGGAATCAAGTAAGAACATCTCGAAGAACGAAATGCAACATAGATAAAGGAGAAGTGAAATGTTCCATAAATGCAACAGCGCAATGATGAAAGATGGAAGTGATTGAATTGACTCTGATATCACAAATACAAAGAATCAATATGCTAACCCCCATCTTAAGAATTTCATCAAGTTATACATGGTCTCATTGCACATAATGACAAATAATACTCCACATGGCATGGTTGAAAATACTTAATATTATCGACAAGAACCTATATATCCAAAAGGGGTCATACTCCCGGGCATAGTATCAAAGTCAGGAAGATTATAATCCAAAAAGTCCGAAACGTCAAACCCCTCCGAAAACTCGGCATCCACAGGAATTACAACATAATTTTTGGTGTAGAAGGCCGGTTGCAAAGTAGGGTCATCTGCTACCGGATCCTGCGCATAGCCCAACTCCTTTTTCATTGTTAGAATTATTATGCACTACATAGAACTGGGCTTACCGAAGATGACAGAAACAGATCGTTTGAATTCTCCGTACTCGGAATAGCTTTATCGGGAATACATTGTATTTCGCCAGCGTTCGTTGTGGCGCGCAATTCTGTATCCCGAACGTATTGCCGTGCAATTTGGCCAATTTCTGATAAAATAGAAGATCGAAAAAAGCCATTAGAAGCGTATTCTAATCGACAAAAATAGCCAGCGGCGAGGCCAAGTAGTCCAAGATTTTTATTGGTTTGAGGATATGTTGGGTTATATACAATGATGTCAAAAATGATAAACATAGCTGATAGTGGCATAGAGCCAAGAATCCTTTTAATGTTAAGCTATCAATTATAAAACAAAATTAGGCGCTAAACTCACCAAATTGGGTTGTATGCCTCAGTGTCGATGTAAGTAGTAAGTTCAATGACTATGCGAGCAGAATCCAGGAGTGCTTTTTTGCTTTCCAGTTGGCGATGAGATTGTTCCATAGAATGTCGTAGATTTAATCGAGATAAAGCAATCACCACGCTGTAAAAGTAATAGTGTATCCTGACCAAGATCGCCATTGAAATATGGTTCGACATTAGGTTGGGCTGGATAGTCTCGCCTGGGCGAACCGCTATTGGAGTTGACATTCTCCAGGCCTCAAGCTCGTAATTGAACATGTCAATCGAGGCGGATATTGACTCTGGGTCATTTAAGCTCGCACTGGCAGAGAAAAGCGTCTCGTATATCCTGGAAAGCAGCCGACTGAAGCGGGCTTGACATAAGAACCAGTCAAAATCTTCAAATACCCCCTTGTTTGCCTTCGGAATTGGAGCTGATATATCGTAGTCGAGTATGGCCTAGCAGTGTAAGCGACTCGCTGCTACTGCTACGGGGAGAAAAGCTTACGGATGTCCTGTTACAGGCAAAAGACCCCAATTTGTCCAAGATATACACGACCCAGAAGGTTCTATTACATATTTCCTTAACTTCTTTGCCATAGATCGCTCTGTTGAACCCAATTAATTGTACCATCCTTGCGGCTTCAGTAACCAACATGTGCTCAAGATGGATATATGAGGAATTATGGGCAAAAATAGCCTGGGATCGATTAGCAATAGACTGATTAAAGTGGCCGAAGAGACAAACCATTACAGTTACTGCCTAGGGGTAGTCAGTGCTAATACTATTACTGGTGCTTGTAAACACTTGCCTGTATGCTCTCAAGTGAGTTATTGAGCACAAGAATCTCCGGAAGGAATTCCAGGGCAGTCTGATACAACGTCCTCGCGATGCCGTCGTTGGAATCAAATCTGTCACCATTTTTGTACTGTGATCCCAATGCGAGTACTGTGAAGTAAGTCGCCAAAAAAGGTTGACTGCTTTGTTTTCGAGGGATTTCCGAGTCAAATGCTCTCGTTTCGAAGCTTTTCTGGTCTATAAACGGATATATAGGATGAATGTTGACAAAGTATGCTATAAACTATGTTAGTATAGTGTTGTTAAGGTAATTTAGTTCGTTTCTGACTGTACCGGTGCTGTAAGACTTTGCAATTTCTTCAGGTATCTCAGGAGCAGTAGATGAGCGATTGACCTTGTTGCGAAGACCCGAAGCGTCAGAGTTGCGACCTATACACAAATTGATAGTAGTGGCTAGCTTTTCGAGTACATCCTTGAACCTCGTGTGGCCTAGAATATTGGATATGGATTTGACTCTACTTTCGGAAAAGAATGCAATTCCCGAGCTTCCAACTGCGTATAGTTTAGCACAGTTATGCCTCTGGTGATAACAATTTTTGTATATCTTACCTTGATTCTCTTGATTCTGGGATGTTTTTTGTCAGATTCATTTATTTGTGTTTCTGGGGAAGCAGACCTTCAGCACCGAAGTTTCATTATCACATACTGTGTGACATATTTCGTCCCTTAGTATCCTATCTATATATAAATATTTTGGACATAACCCGAAGTTCTGCTCCGAAATAGAAGAACTAGTTACTTCTGATGTTGATCTGAGGGTGCTGCTCCTATGAGGTAAAGTCTGTTGATATTGCCCATTGAATATAGACAATCCGGCTGGTGATACTATAGATGCTTTTAGAGTAGTAAGTAAATCTTTACAAAAAAAAAAAATACTCTGGCTTTTGAGTCTTACCCATGGGAGTGGGAAGAAGTTCTGGTACTGGCTGTCGCACTTTTCGTCTGTTTCTACTAAAGCGGCACGGCACTCGTCGTTTCTTAACCATAGAAGTAAGCCTCTCTTGTTGTTTTCTTTCCTGTCTAAGGATCTGTGGATGAACACTAACAGAGCAGTTGACACAAGCTAAAGTATCTATGCTCCTGGATTCTTGAGTTTAGGGTTAGCTGTATGGGCCTGCTGCTGAGCTTGGAATATATGGCAAAAACCCACTCTCACAACGGACTTTACGAGCCTTGCAGAGGTCGCAAGTCTTGGACGTCCTTGGTTGCAAAGTACCGGCGTTCTGTGGTTGAGACATTGAGTTTGGAAACATATGCAAAAAAAAGAGCAGTGAAAGAAGTCTAAACATGAACGACCGCATGTTTTAAGAACCGGGGCTTCGTAAAGCCGACATAGCCCCTGAAGCGGGCTTCCGGTATGGAGCAGAGGAACGGCTGATTGCGTTTTATCCTAGCAAGCTCAGACTCTCTTTTGCCGAAATTTAGGTTAAATAAATTTAACGAAACCCACATAATCTTTGTAGACTAATAAGGACGCTCACAATCAATTAGGCTTAGTTCGGAAATTTTATGTGGAGAGCTCTTAGCAGGGAAGCGACTTTTCAAACTGAGATAAATTGCGTTAGCGTTAGCTCAGCAATGACCAGAGAGCACGTAATAAATATTTGAGGTACATGTTCTATTTTGTACATGTTCTATTTTGTATATGTCGATTGATACCGGTGCCATGCTTCCAGGATATGAAGCTGAACGCGATCGAATCCTTGTGGAGGAGAACTTCACTATTATCGACCTCCTCAAACACTTGAGATTGTACAAACAAACACTACTCTACTCAAATCGCTGGCGAAAAGGAGGCTGGGGAAAGAACAAGGCCGTTTGGGTTATTCACTTTCTCGTATAGGAAGATCGTTGATTCTGGGATTTGAGGAACCTCTGGCGCTATGCAACCTTAAAAGGATCACGCACATCAAATTTCGTAGGAGTGTAGAAAGTAAATGAATATAACACGAACTTCAAATCACTAGTCCAAGGTCTTAGAGTATGTGAATGTAGTGTAACAAATCTCCAAGAAGAAGGTTTCTTTTGGTCATGAGGATAGCATACATTTCGAGAGGGAAAGGTGTAGCAGCCTTGAGATCATGAGATACTAGTTCCAGGAATGTTATCATAGATTGATCCAAGGCCGCTCAGGCTAAGTTAATCCCAAACTCAAACCGGTAATTAACATTATTGTCAAACATTACCCGCGCTACTAAAAGTTACCAAGAAAAGGACTCCTCAAAAAAGTCAATGCTCCATTTCCCTTGACGAGCACGAACAATAGAACGAACGTCATCTCCAAGCGAACCTGTGCCACACACACTGATCGCACAAGCACCTATGCGTGAAGCCCTTTCCGTGTCCACGATTTTTGCTATATCAGGTTTACCGGGAAATATTAGTATGCCGGGAGGCGAGGACCAACGGACCGTGTCAGCTGAACGTGTAACATAAATCAAGACTTTGAGCAAGTCCTCGTTTTCTGTTGAACTTAATGCTTCGGCCAGCCAAGGGTTGATCCACTCTAGGTAATCGGCGCTTTGTATCATCCAGACGAGTGTAATACGTCGAACTGCCGCTGTGCTATTCCGGTATCCTTGAAGGAGACTGCGCAGATGCGAGACTTGATGGGTGATGCCTACACCAGCGGCGAATAGTATGACAGTGCCATATGAAGTTAGATCTTGGTAGCCTGAGAGAGGATCAGCAACAAACCGCAATAAATTACGGGTAGCACTCACCATAAGGACCCTCCACTAGTGCAGAGATCGTGAATTTCTTTTCTGGGGTAGCCTCTGCCCTTTGAAAAAGAGCGTTTGTAAAGCCGGATCGACGACGTACGAGTAGACTCATAGAGACTTTACTTAATCCGGATTTATCCAGGTGTTCGAGGCAAAACTGTCTCTCCGAGTCCTCATCGCCTTGACTCCAGGCAAGAGAGAATGGGTGTGACGTCCACCAACCAATTTTTGGCATGTAAAGATAGACGTGCTGGCCACTCTTGAATCTCCATGGCCGGGCGATCTTAAGATTGATACGAAGGCAATCTCCCGGCAACAGTTCCACCTCCGCATTCGTACCACCCCGGTTACGTACAATAATTAGACCTAGTCGAAAGAGGCGCTCAAGAAACCACAAGGCCAGGACAATCTGGACGATGAAGAGCTGGAATAAGTCTTTGGATTGACAGTGAACCCAAATGCCGGCGCAAGCGACAAAAAATAGAAATATATGGAAGTGTAGAAAGATCTCATAGAAGGCATGACGAACAGGACTACAAGCCTGTATGAAAATGAGGATGAAAGCAGCGAAGGCCTTTTGAGTTGCAGTAAATACGTCAGTAAATGGTTTAGGATAGACACTAAATTTCGGAAAAACGTACGGCGGTGCCTGATGTGTAGAATACATCGTGTGCAATAAGTTGCTGAACAGAGTCCCAGCCATCTATACCAATCAGTCTCAGAAGTCGGGAGGTTTGTGTTGGGGAAAACCTACTATCTCTGACCTCATGAAGGAGGAAGAAGACAACATGGGCAATGGAATGGATAATAGCAGTACGTCCAAACCAACGGTGGGCGAGATTGAAGGTATCAAACGAAAGGCCCATGATCCCAATTAGAGGGTTATTGCGTCCACCCAAAATAACGATTGGAAGTAGATTTACGATGCTGAGGACACCAGTGCGGTCGCGCATGTCCTCAAAGGCTCGGTGGCTGCCAGGGTCGATGAAGATCATAGAGAGAGCCACATTGGCAAGAATATAGCCAACCAAGATAATGGCCTGTAGGCGACTTGGAAGATAGCCCATATTGAGTCTGAACAACTTATACTCGCGATGATGGCGGGTACGAAAGAGAGGGGCGTCGAATATGTTGCGTTTGAACCAAGCGTAGGTGCTGCCTGGCTGCGCAAAAAGCCGCTGGGTTGGATTGCTCATGCAGGCGACTCGACGTTGGTAACGAATGCATCTCCCCGCAAAATGATATATCATGAATGTAATGAAAAGGACAATCCATACTGTGGCAAGATAAATGACTGCAGACAGGTTTTCGTCGGTAGCTTCTAAGTCTTCAGGGGTCTCTTCCGCTTCCTTAGCGGCGAGGGAGATGGAGGACATGATTGCAATGGTAAAAGAAACCTTCATAGATGCCATATTGATGATGCGAAAGAAATCCTAGGTTCGAAAAAAGATAAAGATGAGAATGGACAAAAGAGCTTGGGAGTTAGGATAATGGCGTTGGTTTCGTAGAATTTTGCAAACTGCAAGTGCAAGAGCGTCGTTGTAAAGAAGGTGATGTGTGGGAGGAAAACAATTTGCTGAGACCGCAGTATATATATGATAGAATGCAAATACATAGTTACACCGCGGTTCAAGCGTGTTAGCATGAAGGTGAATAATGCAAACCTTAATTGAGTGTAATAGCTTCAATATTCGAGGGCAGTGCGTACACGTACTGTGCGGCAATGGGTACTAGGACGCTCCGAGGCAACGATGAGACTGCCTGGAGATTAGCTGGGGATTGCCCAGAAGTAGTGGCCAAGCAGGAGCGCTGATGAACTTGACTACTAAACGGCATTGAAAAATCGTGTATCTTCGTTGCTCGATCTTTTCTGTGGTGGAATATCAAATAACTTGGCAAAGTGGCTGGACTTGGCAAGTCTTGTTTCCTTAATATACTTACACTGCCTCTGCCTAGGTACGTGGCAGGTCGGCCCTCCAGTATATGCAGCCGGCAAACTCGGGGTCTCGCTTCTCGGAACTCCAGCCCCTCGCTTGCCTGCCTTGGCTTTAGCCCCTTTCCTCTAGGACGAAATAGATGATTCAGTTTAAAATCTGGATCTAGGCAAATTCAATAGTCCTTCTTAAGGCGACAATCAGCGTGGCAGCAGCTACTTAAGAATCGAACGTAAGTCTCTAGTAGCGCAACATTTCAGAAAAGTCGAAAAGAAACAATATAGTGAGGAAAACAAGTAAGTGGCACTACTGTGGAAAAGCCCTTACAAACACGGGTCTTGGCATTGCCTATGAATCGCCGCGGAACTTGGCACTAACACACTTTTGCCGAAAGACTCTCGCAACTCGGGTCTTGGCGTCGCCTACTGAATTTGCGCAGAACGTACCCCTGTCTACATTGATCTATTCTGTTCGTCCGTCGCAGCAGTGTGAAGCTCTAATTTTCGTTCCCCCTAAGGATTTATTTCGGGTTGACTTGAATGGGTCAACTTTGAATAATATGGTGCATCTCAATCTACACCAGCGGCGTAAATGTATATATGCCAGCTCGCATAAATTCCATTTCGACGGTTATTTGATCCTGCTGTCATGTGTTTTCGTCGATCGAAATGATCACTCTGAATAAGGTATAGGGAGCCCCTAAAAGTGATCAATACACAGCATCTAATAGTGCCGCTGCAGGTGATTATCATTGGAGGCGGTCCTACGGGGATTGCTGCAGCATTACTCCTCAAGCAAAACAACCATTTAACTCCCGTCATCTTCGAAGAGGCTCCTGAGATGAAAACCATAGGAGGTGCAATTGGCATCCCATCAAATGGCCTCCGACTTCTTGACAGATTGGGCGTGTACGAAGAACTTATCTCTCGCGGATCATGCGCAAACGACATTGTCTTGCATTCTGTAACAGGCTCAATTTTGGGCCAAATAGATATGGTGTCCTGGAGCAAAACCAAAACCGGATATGGGCTTCTGAAGATCATGAGAGCTGATTTAATGGAGGTGCTCTGTAGAGCAGCTGAAAAAGCTGGCATCAAGATTCATTACGGAAAAAAGCTAGTGGGAATTCAGGAAACTGACGAGGAAGTTGTGGCGAGCTTCTCTGATGGAGGTTCTGAGGCAGCCGATTTGCTTCTGGGCTGCGACGGTGCCTACTCCAGTGTTAGGGGTTTGTACGTGGATCCCGAAACAGAACTTCAATATACTGGAATATCGGACTTCTATGCTCTAGTCCCAACATCCGATCGACCGACCACCCCTGGGTCACTCCATGCATTGCATGCGACCTTTACCATCAACGGGATGTTCGCGCTTATGCACTGTCGAAAAATGAATGACATGAATTACTGGTTTTTCTCCTACGCTGTCTCGGGCCCGGATGCAGATGGAGGGAAAGGGAGTGCCTGGAAGGAGCTGAAAGAAAGCCAAATCAAATTATTCAATCCAATATTACAAGAGATGTTAGCCGAAGTTGGAGGAGAATGGGGTGATGTGTTACGAGATTTTGTTACCAAGAGTAAGGAGGTTGGCTTTCACCCAATCTTCAACCTTCCATTAGGTGGACCATGGCACAAAGGACGATGTCTGTTGCTTGGAGACGCAGCACACGCAATGTCGCCTCACCTTAGTCAAGGAGTTTCTATGGCGCTTGAAGACGTGTTTCTATTCTCGCGCCTGTTGAGTAGGACTTCCACACTCGTGATCGAGGAGCTCTTTCAGACATATGATAGGAACAGAAGACCAAGGGTTGAGGAGATATCTAGCAGATCGAAGAGCAATGGGAGCTCAAGAAAGAAAACAACCCCTTGGCGTCTCTGGGTCAACGAGATTGCGGCTATTGTGTTGTTCGGTCTGTACAATTTTTTCAATCTGGGAACGCTCGGTATCGGACAAAAGACAATGGTTTATAATATTGAGGAGAAGCAGCTTTTCTGATTGAAGAGAAAATCTAGGAGAATAACAGTATTGGCTCTATTTTAGGGGATTCTCAACTCTTTGGTGCAGGACTTAGTTGGGTAGGTTTTTTGTAAATGAAATCTGAACCAAAACACTATAAATTCCAAGCTTGAAATTTGATTACATGCCCATAATAAACTGCGGATATACGATGTTGACAAGAATAATATTCCGAGCTTATGCGAGGAAGCGTAAGTCTATGAAGGAAGTATTTCGCTGACAAAATGAAGCATATAGCGATATCAAGTCAGATTGAATACAATACCAAAAACCTTAGGCGCCTGTTCCAAATATCTTCTGGTAACTAATGGAGGCAGAAAATAAACCATTTCGCATTTTCTCTTGCATACAACATCAAATTCATCCAGAAAGATCTTAAATAACATTAGGGTAGCCATGCTTCACAGGTACGATTGGACAACAGTTATAATCTTGCTATATGTCGATGGTAAATAAACGCCACTAAGAATTGAGGATCCATCTCGAACTAGTATTTGGATATCGCGCGTCACTTTGAAGCCTGCATTCGGTAGGTGAAGGTGATTGCGGGTATGAAAGACAGTTTTGGGCCAAGTCCCAAGCTCAGCAAACATTTGAGAAAGAACACTGTCAAATGGGTTTTCGTCCGGGCCATCTAAGTCAATATGCGAAGCAAACTTTGAAACTACTCCATGGACCTACAACAAGTTCAGAGAGTTGTCAATCCTCTTTGCGTGCTTTAGCCAGAACAGTGCGGGATGTTGCGTACCTTCTCATAGATACTGAAAGGTTTTCAGAACCAAGGTTGTTGTTAAGTCTATACAACAACCTTGCTCTGATGACCAGACGGGTGCCGAACACTGATCACTCCTTCGGCAGGAGGTCGGCGAGAGTCAAGATTTTTTTCTCGCGGGTGGCTCCAATAACTAGGTCGCGAATGGCAAATGCGACAGAATTGCCTGGGTGGTATAGCACACATAGTCGGAGCTGGTGACTCCTTCAGAGCTGCCACTACGATTGTCGAGATCAATAACATTGACGAATCACTCTTGAGTGCTCATTTTATCAACGGGCTTTGATTCAAGCGACCAACCTTCAGCTCCCTCCTGAATGAGCGGGCATACAAGAACACACGGTGTGGAGGCTGATTTGGTCGCAAGCTTACATAGAGTCGGCTGAAAAAATATCCACGTATGTTGTTCAAAATTTCCGCCCCGAGGCGTCGAAGTCTCGGGTCTCGGGTTTCGGTGGTCTTGTATTGGGGATGGGTATAACTGGGAGGAACGCAGGTAGTCAGGGCTTGGAGCTCACCAACCTACGAAGCTTGTGCCGGATCCTTGGTTGGCTATCAGGCTACGAACCGGGAGTAGTGATTCGAACACACTCAGCAAATCAGCAGCGATTTCGAATCCGCTATTTGGTGGTATGGACCCCCTCAGGCCTTGCGTACTGTAACTAGGTATGGTTATTACCCTTCTCTCTTCAACGTTATTTTGTACCTAGATTGACTCACTTATTCTGAAAGGGTGACAGCCTTCCCTTGTTTCTGGTGCAGTTTCCACAGGATGGGAGATCATCTCAACGGGATTCTATCCTGTCAATAATGTGTTTCCGACTTACATTGTTGTAATTATTTTGATGATTTATCGGTGATGCGTGTGGAGTGTTAAAAGAAGACTGAGCTGGCAAGTACTCTTTTTATTTTTCAAGTGCTTGGATTGGCGATGCGAAGTCTGCCTCGTCGTTCTAGGAGCGCTTGTCCATCCGACACCCCCTGCTGACTTGTTTTTGACTTCCCGGTCGCTTGACTATTAGTTCCTGTAGATGGTGGCCAAGTGCGAATGAGACGTCAGGTTAAACCCCTCCCTAGTGAATATACCTCGCTCGCACCTCTTGATCATGTCGGGGAGTGAGAATGGTTGCATGTCTCCAGTCTCAATCCACCATACTTCTTGCTCTATATCATCACATGCAGTGAGATGCATTGAGGAGCAAAGTCGGTGCAGGTTTTAGCTGATTGTGCCCCCTCCTCCTCCCGGTAACAGCGCTGCCATGCAAACCAGCCGCCGATGGCAAAAGATGATGATCGCAGGGACACTGTCCCAACGGCCAAAAATGGTCTTCCATCGTCAGCGGACTCTTCTGCAATATGAAAAGACCATGTGAGCACATATTCTCGGGTTCTTTGGTATCTGCAGACATTCTTGTCATCTCAACTTGAATCGTTTCTAACTTCTGCGCTTCAAGTGCTTATAATGCTTGGGGCTGCTTTGTCTCTTTGTAAATAGGTACAGCTTGCCCCATCCTAGCCCATCAGCAAGACTAATAGCCGTTCGGGAAATATGTTTTCCTCGCCCTCGGCGCCTCGAATCATCCGGCAGATAAACCCTATGGCCGGCTTAAATCTTTTATAGTCCTTTCCTTCTTAACCGGCTGTGTCTTCTTCGCTCCCACACGCTACCTCCTCCCTAGAGCCCGCAGCACACTCGCCCTCTCGCTCTTCCTCTAATTGAGCGGCATAATTGTTGCTGCAGGTCTCGTACAAGCTGCCTTGTCTCTTCTCCGATTGGCACAATGGTGCTCTCGAGCGACAAAGTCAACTTCAAGGAATTAATACCACTCGCATGCCTCGTGGCGGTCGGAAAGGAGGTTGTTTACTTCGCTTAGCCTTAAGCGAGTTGAGATGTCGACTGCCAATGCGAGCGGACGGGTGACACGCATCAGTTATAATTTGAGGCGTTGCTGAATGATTCACCATATTCATTCAAGTATACCCAGATTCAAACCTTACACAGTCCAATAGCTACACAGCTAAAGATATCGTACCACAATGCAACACAGACATAGAGGCGATTCTAGGTAAGTCAGGCACCCAAATCAGCCACTCGCTTCTTCACGGAGGGTAAAAATTCCATGACTTTCATTGATGCTGGCTTTGATGGATCTAAGTAAGCTTATAGTTTGCCTCCAATTTTCCCGCCCGCTAAGCTGGTTACTGAACTTCGAGCAATCATCGTCAAGAAGGTCATCTTTAAGATTCAATCGGTGTCAATGTACTAGAATATCCCTCGAACGCTGTCGAACCGCAAGCAGCTTGAATACATTCGTCTTGTCGCACTGCTGAAGTTGGAAGCTTACCCCATACTTTTGGTCAACCAATTAACCTCTCTGAGTATTAACATCTCTTAACTCATGATGAAAGTTAAATGACAGTTACTCCTTAATCTAGTACCGCATGCGCTTCGTGGAAAACGTTATTACAGCAGAAAAAGCTTTACGCAATTTTACACTCTGCTCCCAGATCAAGCATCAGCGTTTAAGCGAAGAGAACAAGTATTTATGGGCTTTCAAAATTACCCTGTCGCTGTATGGCGCGCTAATAATAGTACCACAAATTCCGGTAGCTGGCTAGCACGGCTACCCAGCGAAGCGCATGTCAAGGTTACGCATGATGAAAATAATCTCCGAATGTTAGAATCTTTCTGCTTTTTAGGCCTTTCATCTTGCCATGCGATGCGTCCTTGTATGCGCAGCTGGTAGACAGTGACCATCCACTCTTCCTAAAGAAAAGTAATAATGGAGCTATATCTGGCTGCGCAAGCTCTTCGTATTTACATGCCTAAGATTCTTTTGAAGAATTGGTCCAAAACTGGCCAGGTCCGAGCAATGCCCTCAAAGAAGTTTTACAGCTACCAGCATGAAAAGTATGGCCTGCCCTGCTGCCCTACTTCCTTGCCTCCTTGCTTCCTTTAAAACATAATAATTGTTACTCTTCTAATCGCGTAGCCCCCAGCTTGGACAGCCCCAATAAAGCATCCACCATTACGTTTATTAAGAAATGGAAAGGGGGAGAATCGGTAAGAAAGACTACATGATATATTCTCCCACTCTCTGCATTGGCTGTTGAGTATCCAAATATATAATTCTATGAACCAAATTTCTATGTCTCAGTAAACTCGTATGTACTTGTCGACTCCTCAACTCCAACCTCAATCTTCGATTCTGGTAGTTCCTTGCCATTGACCTTAATGCCAGCCCTCATGACATCACCTGGCACAACTGATCCAACACCCTTGGGTGTACCAGTAAGAACAATATCCCCCTTCTCTAACGTCATAACCTTCGATATGTCGCTCAAGATTCTGGGGATTGTGAAAAGCATGAGATTTGTGTTATCCTCTTGCTGCATCTTGTTGTTGACAGAAAGGTAGAGCTCGATATTATGTGGATCTGGAATTGCCGACTTTGGAATAATCTCGCTTATGGGGAGGAAAGTATCGAAGCCCTTTGAGATATCCCATGGCAGTCCTTTCTTCTTGGCTTCGTTCTGGGCATTCCGGGCGGTCATATCGATGCTCAAAGCGTAGCCTTGGGGTAGATAGTTAGTTCTCTATCTAATCTGCGATTCTAATACAAGCGTGGGGAACGTACTCTCAACGGCGTCGAGAGCAACTGTCTCTTCAGAAGCCTCCAGGTCCTTCACTTGCTTTCCCATAATGAGCGCCAATTCGACCTCATAATGCAAATCCGCCCCCTTTGGTCTTATCACCGGTCCAGCGCCAGGGGGAAGAATTGAGGATGGAGGTTTTAAGAAAAAGAATGGCTGCTTAGGCCGCTGGTTGTTTAATTCCTTAACATGGTCTCTGCAATGGGGCCTGTCAGCATTTTGTACGACAAGAATTACTGAAGAAAAACCTAAATCCAAAGACTTACGCATAATTTCTGCCAATGCACACAACTTTTGAAGCATTCTTGTATGACGTCATTGATGCAATTCCATGTCTGAAGATAAGCGACATTGGCAGAGAAAGGAAGGGTTATGATGGTATATGTAGCCGACTTTCGGACCAGCAACGCAACAAATATGGAAAGGTAGTCAACCGCGGCTTTCAACGGAGTGAGCATGAGTTGAACCAAAGTGGAAGATCGGGAACATATGAAATCCCGGCCGAAAGTCGCCGCCAAGGTCCTCCGCTGCTCCTTGGAGATTGGACAAGTCCTAAGCAAAAAGATCCTTGAGCCAGTTCCAGGGCGGAGACAACATTTCCTTTGCACGTAACCTAGTTGAGTAGAAGGCCCTCGGCTCTTAGCCTGTTATGGTATATATTTATTCCCCTCGACGCTATATTTTCTCGAACTAAAACCGCCAAGGACGTCGGCGTTGTCGCTCCAAGTTCCGAACACTTACGTGGCTTATAACGGCGTAATAACGTGGCTTGGCAAACTAGTTGCAAGTTATACAAGGAGCGACCACCGAGAGCCGGAATTTCGGAATTTCAGGGGGTCGTTTGAGAAGAAGTGCTTTTTAGTGGCTTGGGTCTCCATTTTAATATACTATATTCTAATTCGATAATTGCTCTAGTAAACCCCTACCTGAGATATATAAATTAGGAGAAATGCGATTACCGAGAAGATAGTTTGCCAAAAAGAGTTGCTCTTATTAAAGGACCTATAGTCAACCTCTCTACGGGTAAACCCTCTGGATCAAGGTTTATAAGCATATATAAGAGGTGTGCTTATAATCAGGTATGACGTGAAAGTGCTCGTACTCGTGATTAAGGAAGGTTTAGCCAATTAAGCTTTACAAGCCATTATTGCATATGTCGCCTAGTGTGATCAATTTCTTCGGGCGTTCGCTTGAGGATTCGGTCCTGTTGCTTTGTACTTTTGTACAGAAGTAATTACTTAAAATATCCTCGGTAGTCCACCCCGCACTCGCTATCTATATATACCATCGTAACAGCCTCACTTACGGCCTTCTCAACCATCCTCGCCCTCGATTCCTCGCTTCTCACAATCAGTTTCCTGACCACATTCGATCTTGCAAGTTCAATTAAACCAGAATTTCACCATGTCAAAATTGATAGCAGGCCTAGCCCACATAAACCTGCTCGTCCCGCCCGGAACATTCGACCAAGCTGAGGCTTTTTACGCCGGAACACTGGGAATGACGAGGGTTCCTGTTCCTGTGATGCAGAAGGATACGCTTGCTTGGTACTCAATTCCGTCCTATTCCTTTTACCCGTTCACACGAACCCCGTTCATCGTCCATCCTCAAACTTAAGAAAATATAGAGCGAAATGCAGAGTGCTGAATAGAATTCAGGTTCGACATAACACCCGGCGGCAAAGAAGTCCACATCGCCTTCGGCACGAACGAAGACCAGAAGTCCCCTCGACATCCTTGTTTTAAGATTGAGTCGACCGAAGCATTGCTGAAGCTGCAGAGCAAGATATGGGAGCATTTTAACAGCACGTAAGATGATCCGTTAATTCTTAGAGCTGAGGTTGAAAAGGCAAGAGTGAAGGATTGCGGTGTTGATTTGAGCTTAGTGAGACAAAAGGGAAGCCGACGGAGGTTGATAAACCGGGGGAGAGGGACAGTGGTGAGTTTCTGTCATTTTATATTTGATGTAGACGGTCATTTGTAACAGGAGGTTACTAATGAGTACATATATATATTTATAGGTGAGCAAAGTTTCGAGTACCCTAAGCGATTCTTTGCGAGGGATTATGCGGGAAATAGACTGGAGTTTAGTTTGTGATTGCGACATTGCGGAGATAGTTATAGGATTCGAAATTTGGCATTTCAGTTTAAGGGGCGGTGTTATTGTATGAAGATACATTTGTTGCTGACTCTCGGCAGTACAAAGGCATGGCCCCGAAAATTAGCTGAGGCTGTAGAAATGTGATTTTAATGCTTTAAACCTAAAATATTATTGGTTCTATGCTACTTTTAGCCATGTTTATTATTTTGACTTTGTTGTACATAACCCAACGCACTTTTTAACGGAGAAAATCCTGAATACTTGGCTGAGCCGCTGGCTATTTCCGTTAGCTAGAATACACTTTTTATAGTTGTTTCCGACTTATTTATATTAAAAATTGGCCAAATTACAGGGCAATATGTTAAAGATAAAAAACCGGGCGCTCAACCAACGCTAGCGTGAAAAAGTAGTCTCGATAAAGTTATGCGTGGTACAAGCAACAATTCGACAATACTAACTACGAACAAGGAGTTAAGCTATGCACAGGGTCCGATGGCAAACAGTTTTACTTTGCAACGAGTCTTTTACTCCACAATTATGTTGTATTTCCTGCAGATGCCGAGTTTTAGGAGCAGACAAAAATTAACCGGTTACGTAGCTTGGTATACAGACCCCGAATGTCATTTTACCCCTTGACTGATACAATAGAACTGCCCTGGCATTGTCAGTTTGCGAGTTGTGCCATAGCCTTCTGGGTAGATTAAATTTTTTATACAGATCAACAGAAGCTTGCTGACATCTCTAGGGACCAAGAGCAGGAATTATGTTCTCGACCTATTTTTGGTCCAATATTTACACAACCTAAGAACCAACATCGCCTGGCTGGGGAAGACTGCTGATAAGAAAGCCTAAATCTGCAAATAAAAGTCAGAAACTTCAGTTTGTGCAACAGGTATAGAATCGGCGTAGGTAACTACTACCATTT
Organism: Bisporella sp. PMI_857; assembly: GCA_021307315.1. Lineage (NCBI taxonomy): Eukaryota > Fungi > Ascomycota > Leotiomycetes > Helotiales > Helotiaceae > Bisporella > Bisporella sp. PMI_857. The sequence goes on from JAJSPD010000068.1 coordinate 87,616, forward strand.
GCTGACTTATTCCTTGCTAATGCTACAAAAGCATCTACACAATCATCAATAAGTGTCTAAAAGACATCAGCCAAAATGGCATGAAGTTAGGCTCCCTTTCCGGAGTATACTTCATTTTCAGAGTAGATATTTCTTTCACCATTTCGACCACAGACCCACCCGTACTTCTGACCCTAAGGTCGAAAACCCAACCCAACCCAACCCAGTCCGCAGTCTAAAATTTAAGAGACGCAGGCACCAAGATGTGCACAACCCAGCCCGCCAATTCACCCACTTCCCACAATGTCACTGTAGAGAGGAATATACTTGAAGCGCAAGAACAATAACAGGGTCTAGCACGAAACTAGGGCGTAGCATAAACGTAGCATATTCGGGCGTACACCGGTAGGCCGAAGCCCTTCGCGGTGTATCGTCAATAGAATAGAATAGATATAGGTGTGAGGTGGTTGAATAATAGTATTGATGGTGCGTTTCTATACAGGCAGCAAAAGCTTATATGCAAATCAATCTCATCTGGTCACATGACTAACCACACAGGTGTACTACGTGATAACACGACATAGGAAAGAAATCAACCATACCACACCACATCACTATTATAAACCTCCCATAGCCTTCACCATCCCTTCAAACACTCTCTTCTTCCCATCCTCGAGTTTGTCAAAACCCATCTCCACGTGACCTCGGAATATTACTTCATCCTTTCCTTTCGTGTTGGTGAGCGTTGCCCAGGTCTCGTCTGCGTACTGATCCAACGGTTCTCCAAATGCGTGAGCACCCTCCCCCGCCAGCTCTGTTTGCACTGCGGGGGGCAGGATCTCTATGACGCGGATGTGGTTCGTCGTGGGCGAGGCAGGGGACGAGAGTTGCCCACGTAATGTCCAGGAAAAGCTATGTAGCGCGGCTTTGGTTGCGCAGTAGTTCGGGAAACGGGGGAATGGCACCAGAGCAAGCCCCGAGGACACGAGGACGATGCCGGCTGGGTCCTTCGGTCCAAGAGATATTAGATGAGGCAGGAAGTGGGCGATGGTATACAGAGGAGAGAGGTAATTAGTAGTCACCTCGTCCGTTATGCCGGGGAGGAAGATGGAGGGCGGACTGGTGAAGTCCACCGAGCGCTGTATGCCGGCATTTAGAATGATGCAATCGAGCTTAGGGTGCGTAGTAGTAATCCTGTCCGACATTAGAACCCATGGGCTTCACAAAACGAAAGGAACCAGGTGTGAGAGGAAAGACGTGGAGTGACTGTACCTTTTGGCCCAACTGCCCAGGCAATCCAGGTCTGTTACGTCGAAAGCTTCGCCAGCGACTTTGTCCGAGCCATGTTTGGCGACTAGTTCGTCCAGCCTGTCCTTCCGACGACCGACGGCGACGACGAATATTCCGCTTGTGATCATCCGCTCGGCTAGGGCTCGGCCGATGCCTGATGTTGCACCAGTAATAAGAGCCGTTTTATATGGGAAAGACATTATAGGAGATTGGAACTGTCCAGTGTGAATATGGGTTGAGTTCTGCTGGAAGATGCCGACAGAATGTTACAGGTTTGGAGACGACTATGCCATTATAAATACAGGAATCTGTCGAGGTATTTGCCCCGGAAATGCTGGGGAGGTGCCAAAAGCACGTGACTAGAATCAGTTCTTATTGTCATATTTAACTCTGTTGCTACCCGGACATCACTACGGAAATAGAGATAAGCGCCGATATGCACGGTACAAGCACGGTGTCACCTCCAGGCATCGATGCCAGCTGGTTGTTGTAGAGCGCAAACCTACCCTATCACCATGGGAGCGTTGGCTGTGGCGTTGTGGCGTGCGTCATTTTTAGCAAAGTGTGCCGAATTGCCGATTTCCACGGGACTAGCTCCGTCATGTCGAGCTGGCCGATCTTTTGAACTACTTCTTCCATGTGCCAAGTCCAGATATCCAGATATCTCACCAATCTGCAGCATCACCTAGCTCTCGCAGGCGGCAAATACTGCCAGGTTTAGAGGGTTTTGGTCATCGGGACTGTCACTGCTCATTATTAGATCGGTTGCGTTGCCATATAGGCTGTCGGTTTCTCGAGGCATGTGCTAGCAATAATGTCGTCAACAGCCAGAAACACAGAGACGAAGCGCAAGCCTGCCTGGTTGAGGCTCTAGAGTCGGCTTTATTGAGGCATGCTCTCAAAAGAACCCTTCTTATCTGGCTTAATATGCAATGGGACATGAGTCATTCCCTGTCCTCGGTAAGGTTGTTGATATATTCCCTCCGCCTATAGAGTGGCTTCCCGCCTCTATAATTTTCAGATCAGGCCTGCATGTTTTGAGAGCACCTTTGCAGACCCACCAGGAAATCTCCAAGAAATGATAGTGAACAGCAACTCCGACTTCTGGCAGAGGTCGTTCGAAGAGGCCCCTCTGCTTGGGAGTATCATACTTTCTTTCCTCCTTTCAGCCGGCTTCTGAGCTTCTGCTTCCAGCTCCTAGCAAGACTTTTTCTTCTGCATATCTTAGGCTTTTACGTGCTTTCATGCTCTTGCATGGATGCTTCAATCTATGACGCCTCCGTCCCTGCGTCCTTTGCTGATGCTGCCTTTGGTGCCATGCGAGGCAGCAGCCGGAGAAAGACTTCTCCCCGCCTTCCAGAATATGCATCCATTTTCAACTTCTTTTACTCAGCTCAATATTTTCCAATGACGCGTTGAGTTTCCCATTGGTAGTCGATTCAACTTCTAACGATGCTTTCAGCCTATGGATATCGATTTTGATATCTCTGAAGCTAAGATAGCTGTTACCATAGCCTCGTAAAAACTTTTCTATCTTTTCCAATGATAGTTGAGATTTACTCCACTGCCAATATAATCGCAAATCAAGCTGTACCATCTTCTTCGCCCTCTAGTGTCTCCAACCATCTGCAAAATAAAACTATGGGTGACATATAACAACAGCATCTGAAAATCGCTAGTATACTCTAAAACAATTAATGTATATCTTATAAATAGTATATGACTAGCGCTTACTTTTTACCAATCTCGCGACGTCCAACAAAATAACTCGATTTTAGCCACCATACTGAAGCTATTCCTTCGCTTCTCAATCTTTGCCATTGCATCTTCCTATGCTGAATGAAGTAAACTTCGATACTGGAAGGAAGATTCCGGTTCCCGGGATAGTTTATTTGACTGGAGATGCAAGAATCTACGAGAAATAAAGTATGGTGTTATACGAAGGAGAAAGTTACCTGACTTTAGTTGCCAATCGTAATAAAATAGCAACCATTGCCGATATATCAATTTTTATTCTTCCCCGAGTAGAGCGAGAGGTGCAAATAAGCTATTCTATCCTAGGGACCTTGTTATAAAAGATGGGGCTTGCTATGGCTCCGCATTATATCCTTTAAATGTATCCGTTCCTTACCTAGTTGACACATTTACCACCCAAGAGCTTGACCATGTGCACTGCTAGACTACCTAGATATATCTTTTCAGCCCTCTCATTTATTTTGGCTCTGCTGTAATTAATTTGGCCATTATTCCTTAAATAATGGGATAGAGAAATCCTGTTGGAAAGACCGAACTTCGATATTGTTTCCGAATCCTGAAACCTAACAGGAAAGGGAGAATGGAAGGCATTTATCAGCCTGTAATTTGTTGCTTCTAGATACTTCAGAGCATAGGAGTCCGGTTTGGATGGTGCAAATTAAATGCTTGCACTATTTTCTCCGCCCTGTCTCTGCACTTTGAACTGAGGCGAGATCATGTGCATAAAAATGGTCGACTCAACTCAACAGATGTTAGATCGCCAACTTCTGACAGGACAAACATGTCCCCCTTTGCCTAGCCATGAGCAACCTAGAGACCTTAATATAGATGTAGGAGGTTTGCAAGAATGTATGCCACTAGATACCTGTCTGTCTAGTATATCTATTGATAGAAAGAAGTATTCTTGATTATGTCCCTTTAAAATATATGCTTCGCCTCCCTAAAAACCGTGATCTGCGGATCAAGAGATCCAAGTCGCCGCATTGAATTCCCTTCCACAGGTACTCGAATTATAAATAAATCCACAAAGATCTACACTTTTGGAGTTCCCCGAAAACCCACGCTATGCTATCAAGAATATAACAATGCTTTCGGATCCTCATCAACATAGATATTGCGGCCCGCAAGCGTCGACGCTTGTAAGATAGGCGCCCGACACATAGTACCCCGTTGACGCCTTGACCCAAAGACTAATTATCTTTTTAGTTACATCCTTTCAAGTTTACTGTTCAACTTACGTTTCGCCATTCACTTTCGTGCCTGTAGTAACGCAAGCAATCTTTACTTTAGCGCCTTTGCTGGCATACTGTCCAACTATGTCACAGCTTGTTTTAGGACACTTCCTGTAGCGGACACCAGCGGTCGTTGTCTTAACTGTGCAAGATTTTATTGGTGCTCGGTCCTCAAGTAAATTGACTGGTCCTGCTAAAACAGTGAGGGGCAAGAGTAGGCCGACGAAAGCTGAAGAGAACAACATTTTGAGTTGATTGATTGGAGTCGTGTTTGATTTTGAGGATATAGGGATGGTTGAAATTGAATCAGGAGATGCAAACCTTTATACTTCCAGTCCTCTGGCTCATTTCTCTCCAACACAGCTTTAAAAGCTGAAATTTATAAATAATTGCCCCTATCTAGCTATCCACCCGCAAAGGCAGATAAGACGGACAAACATATCGGCCATCTAATTCTATCAAAGTCAACATCCAGACCACAATTTCTCGTGATTAAACTGCCCATCGCTATTTCGAATGGTACAAAGGTACAGCGGTCAATAATCGCTAGCAGGGGTTTCCCCTTGTTAGTCTGGTGTAATTACAGCCTAACTATAATAAGTCCTTTAAGCGAAAGCGGTTGCCTCAATCAAAATGATCAGTTTAAGTAATATATACTTACTTAAAATAGATCGATGTTAAGTGAGCAACTAAGCTAAGCTTCCTTGCTAAAAAGTACCTTTGTACTCCAGCCCCCGGCCCGTTCCCTGCCGAAAAGACGTTTCAGCTCCTATACCAAAGACAAAGGGAGAATTACGCCCAGAATCGCACACGTTACCCAGCCCGTATAAAACCATCATCGACCACCATAGTTCCGCCAGCGGCCAGCTCAACAGCAGCGCCCGTCTTCTGGCAACCCATCCGCTCCAAGATCTCAATAACCGGAGATCTCGGGTGGTACCTCTCTGCGCCCCCAGCCGAGGATTTCAGCGTCGACCTCATCACGGACCCAAAACTCAAAATTGCCCCGTCTTACCTGTTAAGCTTTCAGATCCTTCACAGCAACCCTGTCTCTGCACCCCTGTCTTTGTACATCTTCCTTTAGGCGAGATCATGTGCATGAGAGAAGTGGGGTGGTTGCACTGCCTCCATTTCCATATTCGGGTCATCTGGAAGAGCACGCCCAATTCCAGCCCAAGAGCCTGACAGTTTTAATAGGAGCTTCGCGCTGTACTCGCCTAAAGTATTTGCGACAGCATTATAAAGGACCAAACCGCGGGACGTCTATTCTTAGAATTAAGGGTTTAATCTCGCTTCCCCACTTCTGCGGGGTGAGGATTTCTGCCTGCAATATATTCAGGGGTAAAGTATATGATGCACACTAACTTTTGTATGTGAAAATAACTTATTTTCCTTGTTTGATTCGCTAGTTAGTAGAGTATTGTATTGTATTGTATTGGTGCTACAGAGGTTGCCGAGTGACCCCTATCAGCACTATATTTTCAACTTAAGTTTATATATGTAAGTATTATAAGTATACACTAAAAACATATTTTATACAGCCAAAAATAAAAGTTACATATAAATTTAAAAACTTAGTATATTACAATTTTATAAATGACAAAAGTTTTAAACTTTAATTCACATTCTCTTTTATTCATTTATATATCTAGTATTAATATATCAAACCAAGTTCAATGCTGGAAAGTGAGCTCTCCAAATATATATTACTAAACCCGCTCCGCCCCAAGGAAATGCTTACGAGGTAGATCCTCGGAGCTTTACTCTCTGATTTAATTTTGGGTGGAGGGAAATGTCGCGTTCTGACATAGCTCGCCCTTAACACTAAGCTAGAGTTGACATGTTACTTGCCCAGATTATTTTTGATGTTGTTTGGCAGTTGCGTATTCGTCTTACTGTACAATCTCCATAGTTGTGTTCCAAATGGGTCCTTTAGCAACCCTCCTCTGGACTGTCCAGCTCCTCGCCACCAGTATCACCTTGCAAGGCCAGAAAGAAACTATTATGGAGTAACTCTTCCCACGAGCCTATATTTCATAGTATCTGGTTCCGCCTGCCTGTGTACCGTCTGCAGCTAGATATATGCTTCTTTGAAATATGTGGCGTGCTCGTTGATATGTTCTGGGCTATTGTTTAACTACGACCACTTAGGCGCGATTACCGCAAATTGATCGTTTTGCCTCGGGCTTATTCCCGAATGACTGATTCAGCAAAAGGCTTCGGCACGGCACCCACGAATTACCGTCCAAGTTGTACAGCCATGCTGCACCACGTCCCCAGGAAACCTCCAGAAATGGAATTTTGGGTTTAGTACGGTTGCACAAGAAAGCCATAGTCCGAATCCTTTGTGGCTGAGTTGGCAGGTAAATTCTTAGAGGGGTGGCCTCTCTCAAGCGAGATATCTGCCCAGTTTTTTTATACATTCTGACAAACTTTCATCCTAATGTTTTTTCCCCTAGCTTCATCTTGCCCGAAGGGCGATTTGATATAAAATAGTTCTCGGATAAATCGCATCAACGTCTTCAAAAATAATGCGAAGGTTTTTCAGGAAGTCCAGAGGAGACCCTGCACCTCATGTGGACACGCTGGGATCTGATGGCCAACGCGGGGCACAACAACCTAACGTTCTTCCTGAAAGGCATGTTTGATAAATTTGATAGAATTCACTGGCAAGTTAAGCTAATGGGTTGTCGAATATCTTTTGCAGACCTCGACATGCGAACGCTACTTCCGTGCCCAGTACTTCTACGCCGATTGAAAGATGGCAAGACTCTAGGGCCAATCTCACGACTAGCTCATATGCCAGTCCTCCAGCAGCCTCACCACCTCGGCCTCCAATTGAGGATATCTTTCGTAGTCGAGGCGATGATCGCGCACAGAATGGTGACTATCATGGAGCCGTCGTAATGTATGATGAGGCTCTACATTATGCACCTACGGACTCGACCCTGCTTTTGAGTCGATCGTTTGCACATACGATGACAACCCCTCCTCGACTAGACCTTGCGCTGAAAGACGCCGATTCAGCGATTCAATATGCTCCAACGGATTGGCAGGCATGGTTGCAGAAGGGAGAGACGCGTCTGAAAATGGGAGATTTGCAAGCCGCGGAAGAGGCTTTAGTCAATGCTGTAGGCTTTGCCCAAGGGATCAATAAGTTGACAGCGCAAAGATCTCTTGGAGATGTCCGGGCTCGAAAGGCTATGCCAGCTCCATCTGTTGAAAACACTTCCTTTTCTTTGAGCCCTTTGATATCAACACCCTCTCCTCTGTCTCCATCTGCCAACCTTACAATACCTCAGTCGGCAATCAATCCAGCGGCTGAAGCGCAACCTGGGCCATCTTCATTGCAGACAAGAAACCCCGCTATACAAGTAGCACGGCCTGGAAATCCCGTCTCCCAAACCTCAAGAGCTCCATCAACGCCTAAAGTCCAGCAGTCTTCTACAACACAAGTTTCAAGTACCTCAGCTCTCAAGTCTACAAGGACAGCACCAAGCTCCTCTGCCCCAGATTCCCAGGTAACACAAGCACCCTCAGCCAGCAGCCCTGCAACCCCTGCCCCAAAATTAACATCTTCTTTAACATCAAAACCGCAGCCCAGAAGACCTCCTTCGGCTCCTGCAATAAGACCAACTACCGTGACCCAAATCCCCAACACCACAACGCCCAATATTGCCAGAACCACCTCAAGCTCTGCTGCACCGATCGCCTCAAATACTCAACCTGCCCCAGCGAAGGCGTTTGAGCAAAAGTCCCGCAATGTCTGGAAATCGTTGTACTCAAGCCCTTCCTCTAGTACCCAACCAACATCCGGATCGGCAACTTCAACAAACTCATCTTCAAAATTCGGCCCTTTAAACTCTTTTAGCGCGAATTCAAGCTCTTCTACGAACCCAACTACAGGTACGCAGCCCACGCAGTCCGCGCAGTCCGCTCCGCCACGACCCGTTTCGCAAGCTGCTGGGACTTGGAATTTTAATTCTCTGCCGGCCACCCAACCAACCGTAACCACAACCACCACCAAGAGTCCCTCCAACAGCTCCAATAATCAACCCACAGCGAAGCCGACACCAGCTGCTACAAGAGTAACCCCAGGTTTGACGGCTCCGTCATCTAACAGCAGCCACGCTCCTAGTGAGATCTCCCTCCCAGTTTCGAGTCATGTTCTTGAGCCTAATCACACATCTAAGCAGCACCTTCTTCCAGTACCATGAATCAGCCGACACGACCTCCGCCAGTTGCACGTGCACATGATTCCTCAACTGTATCTCAAACGTCGGCTGAGCTTCATGATCCACTCATGGATAGTCTTCTTGGTAATCCGGCGGACGCACCTCCTGGGTATACTCCCAGTCTCAATAATGCGGATCCTGCAGTTCGAGCTCTATCCCAACAGGCTCTGCAAGTACAGTTGACAGAACTACAAAATAAACTCAAGATTAGCAATAAAGGAGCTCTTTCAATTCGACCATACACGGCTGCTGGGAATATAGATTGTCTTCGCTTGTTTTACCTGGGTATGACGCAACTTGAGCTGACAGCAAGGGAACTCAGTACTCCCGTCTATTTGCACCCGATTTTTAGTATGACTATGCTTATTGGTAACATCACAGTTACTGATTAATTTCCAGATTATATGCACATTACCGCAGCTAGTTATCCGGGAAGTACATGGCTTAACATAGACTGCGAGACTTCTGCATACTATGAAGGCAAATTACCAGGAACCGTCAGTATCGGTGGATACTCCGAGGAGTATCGAGAACACCAACTCTTGATAGCGCCACTTTTGCAACTTTCTCTTGAATCAGCTACTACTCTTCCAGTTATACCCTTAAATCAAATAGTCCAACGACTTCAGACACTACAAAGAAATCCAACTTCTGAAGACAATGAGGGTCTCAGAGGTTTTCTTGGCCTTTCTCAGTATGTCAATTTATATAACTTCCTTCATGATTAGCAGCTAAGTACAATACAGGTTGATAGCCTTGCAGTCGGGATTCTCAACAAACAGACAAAGACAAATCGAGTATATTTGTATGGGACTAAACCGAAGTCTATACGATGCGCCAACACGTTTTGTCGACTTTTCCAAGGCAAGGAACATCAGCAATAATACTTTAGGTACGGTTGGACAAGGAATTAGCCTTCATCATTTCCTCTACCAGATTCTACTCGGTGCTGAGCTACTCGTTCGCCTCCGTAAAGAACCCATCACCATCAGTTACGCCGGCGTAGTCACCGACCCTTTATCTGCGCTCATTGTTCTAAGCTCCTTATGGATGGCGAATGTAACCATTACAGCTGTACCAGTTACAACAACGCTCACGACTGCTCTAATACCAGCCCCAAACTATACCTTATACGCAGTGAATAGCCAGCAGCAAATTCAAGGGCTCATTCGCTTTGCAGAAGCGCTCTCTTGGCCATTGATGGGCGAAGCCAGAGCATATATAGAAAACTCATATAGAGCATTAATAGTCAATCCTACTTCCGTTGGATTTGACATGTGCGACTGGCTATTTGGGCTTATTCTCCCAGGCAGGATTTTTCGACATCGTATCATGAGTTGTCTTGTATTCGCCTCACCCACAATCCGCAACATAAACTCTGCACCCTACTGGGACAACGGACTTATCGTGAAGAACAAAAGTTACTGGCCCAAATCCACTGTTTTAGGACGCGTACTAGGCGGTTTGCGAAACCCGAAAAGTGTTTGTGGATGGCTTGGTCCTGTCCCTGCCCCTGAAGGATGGACTGAAACGGGATGGGTCAAACTGAATTCTCGTCGTGTTGATATTCCTGTGCCTATTAGTACTACAGGACAAGATACACTTGAAAGTCTAGGTTTTGGGTCTTCGGAAGCTAATGAGGATCCTGAGGCGCTGATTCACAGTATCGTTGATCCAAATGAATGGATACCCTCTCCAGGCCCGCCGCCCAGAAGAGCAAGCGACACTAGTCGAACACAATTTAAGGGATTTCGTCTTACCCAACTTGCTGGTACGGCCACTGCTGCACTGGGCTCTTTGCCAACTATAGAATACCGTGCAAGCGTCGATTTCGATATCAACGGCAAACTCGGGACATACGTTCTGTACTCGAATCCTGTGTTTGTATCTGCGCCACCATGTGTAGGAACACATTTGATAAATCGAAGACGGGCGAACAAATATCTGAGTGCAGATAATGTTATAAAAGTAGCAGACTTGAAGGAGGCTTATCCGGAAGCTGATAAACTCGTGATTATTGATGCGCAAGGGGCGAGTGAAGAGGTTGTGGCTAGGGCTTGGTGTGCTGAGCGAGCAAGGCACGCTGTGATCAGGAGAGGCCCTGATTGTTGTTTTTCATGTGCTGTTGCGGTTGCTACAAGGCGTACTGGATTGGGTGTAAATGTGCTTATTTGGAGTATTTGATGTCATAGGCCACAATAGTAAGAACAACCGGGTCACATATTTTTCAAAGGCTCAATCCAACACATCAACATTGAACCTACTGCATTGCTTAAATTTTCCACACCACATTTACATGCACATGCACAACTTTAGAAACGGTATAGCCTGCTAAACAAGCTGCATCAAGATCCTTTCCAATTCCGCTTTGTTTAATATCTCCAAACGGCACAAGGTAGTCACTTACATGACAATAACTACGAAGATTCAATAATAAATAGAAACATACTATTGTATTTAAATTAAACACAAAGTTGCTAATTTAATTTTTTAACTTGCTTATATGAAACTTTTGTACAGTAGCTTTATTAAAGTTTTAAAGTCTTTTAAATTTCCAAGTTTCCTAAGCTCCCAAACATAATCATGTGACTGACTGTTTGTGGGTTCTTTGTGTAAGTGAGCGTATCAAGCCCCCAACTTTTAGTGCTTGCTGAACGGATGTAGCATAATCATTATGGTTAGTGCGGCAGAGATATGCAATTTTCTGCGGGGTTACCTAGCGCTGGCCGCACCTATGCAGGTAAGTGTGGATCTAATAATACGTGGTTCAAATCACACCGACACCAATCAAAAAGCTGAAATCTGTTGGATGACTAGATGTCGCGGAGTGTTCGCCTTCCCACATGATCTAAGACCTTCTTCTGATACTTGGTATACTCTTGCTATGAGAGTGCTGCCACGTTATTTGTTTTGATATCAAGGAGCTTTTTGGAAATTAGCCGGGCCATATCTTCCGATATGGCAAAAGCGGATACTTTAAGAGTCTCTCATGAACGTAGAGATCGTCTCACATTCTTATACTCTTGTCTCCTCCGTGGGCTTATGGATCAGGTAAGTCATCCTCATAGCTGTAGATGCTTAAAGCTGGGTGAGGGGTTGGTGATGAAGTAGGGTGAGACGCCCAGTCTATCCGTAGAGCCCTGGGCCTGGAGCAGAGGAGGATTCCAGGACCATTGTAGACATTGTGTGGCTTCTACGGCTAACCCTCAAATCGACTGGAATGACCTGCAGAGTAGACAATATCTCAGGTGTAATACTATGTCGGGCCAGTCCGATGCTTTTTTGTGGGGCGAATGCAACAAGAGCTTGCCGACTGCAGCCAGGAAAATTGGGTATTTCGGCAGTAGGACATTATAATATGCTACCAGTCTGCACGCATTGCGACTTCGCAAGTTTTGGTGCCATTTTAGAGAATGACTTACAATACGCGGTGAGCCACTTTCATCACCGATGTTATTGTCACGCGCGCAGTGGAATTATGAGGCTAACCCAAACAAGACAATGGCGGTAATAAAGAGCCAACTCCAAGTCGCAACATCAGCAACAGTGGATCAGCCGGGGCATCTTTGAGTTTCCTGATGCAAGCTTTTCTGCTGGCATAATTGAATACTTCCAGTCAAGCCCTGACAGACATGTCTTTCTCAAGGCTGCGACTTTTCGAGAGGCGTGAATGCGACCTTGCAATGAGTCGCCTATCCGAAAGTTATCAGCTACACATATATGTTATAGCTGCGCTGATAGGGAAATATTGTGCCCCATCCTATTCTTAATTCCTCTTAATTTTTCCTAGACTAATTCTTCTGCAATTGCCTACTTCCAATGCGATACCGATAAGTAGATGACCTCAATCTCTGTGCCAAGAATATGCTGCCAAGAAGATCTTGACATGGATCTTCGTATTGACCCGTTGTGATCATCGCCAAGTGGAGTTAAGCTTATGAGGCTGACCACTACTGACTTTACAACCATACAAACCTCTGAGCGTAATTGGCTGTTTAGGTTATGTAAATGCAGAGTCTTTCAGCCATCAGTCTTCATTTACCAATTATCAAGCAGTAGAAGCGAAGCTATATGCCTGCTAATGTGGCACAAGGACCATGATGTCGCAAGGAACGTAGCGAGAACATGGTATATATATCGGCTTTTTATTTATTCTTTCATTCGAAATATTATTTCATGGTTCAAACAGACTGTTCAGAGCGTATCAAACTCCGTAATGAATGAACTACGTCACAGAAAGCACTCTTCCAAAATTTTCTTAACATCTCCCGTCAAACCTCCACTATATTCGACGTCAGTACCCTTACCATCAAACTGTCACAGCGAAGCCTCTCAAGGATTAGAAGCTATAGCCCTCAACTCATTGTTAAAGCACTCAAACCAATCAGACTCACCTGCTGATCACATTCTTCTTGTCTCTAATACTGGAGTTTGGTGGATGAATCTCTCTATCACCCGCTTTTCTTCTCCCAAAACACCAGTCTTTCACGTTCAAAACACATCATTATCTCGCAAAATACCCTCTGTCGTTCTCTCCAAGCTATCCTCATCGTCAGTACGCATTTCCCAGGCCTCTCCAAACCCAACTCCTGAGCTACCGAAATCCTCAAAATTATCAGAGTCAAACAGCCGCTCCAAAGCCTTAACAGCAGAAAATCAACCTCAAAAGCAATTATCAGATGTAAAGCAGACTCTCGGCATCCTCCAACTAACCGCCAGCAGAAACAACCCGTTTGCGCTGACCTCCTCTCCTGCCCCCTTTCCCTCCCTCCAGTACTGGAATCTAAGGCGAATATCCGACTGGTCACACAAAATATACACCTTTCAATTCAACGACAAAACTTATATCTGGACACGTACCAGATGCCCTGTATTAAGTGGCCAACCCGATCTCGAGCTCAGAGAAAAAGATGGAGACGGTACGGTGCTGGCTGAGTATAACGGCCAATTAACGATGCGGACGAGAGGGGTATTTAAGTTGCGAAGGCGCGATGAGCTGAGAGATGGTGCTGATAATAAGGAATTTGGGGACTGGGAGCTTACGGTGCTGTTGACAGGGTGCGGGATTATTGACGCTAGTCGACGGAGGGCCAGGATGAGGAGGGGTTTTGTGCGCGCAGGAGGCTTTATTTGGTGGTGGGTAGGTTTTGAGGATACGGTTTTGCATGCTCGACACTAATATCAACGTATTTTCGCAACATGTATTGATTTCACAAAGGCTGGATTTAGGGTATGTAAAAAAATCGGCTATGTATAACAGTTTATCCATTCAAGTCAAGGGAGCACGTACTCCTTTGAATCCGGAAATGTTTTCTGCCCGGAGCCGCCTATTGTGTCAAGATACCGCAATATACAGGCAGCAGCAAGAACTATATCTTCAAATGTCTTTGTCAGATGGAAGCTATCCCCTAACCAACCTACCAGCCCTCAAACACAAGTAGCTCTGTGTCTATTCGAGGAACTGTTGGGCAACTTCTAAGTACGCTTGTTGAAGGTATTCGAATTTTTCACGGGTCTCCAGACAACCGAACACTTATTGTGTTTGCCTCTTATTCGGTAGACCTGTTCGAGTACTAGACATGCCTTGCCTACGACTGGAATGGTTGTGGGAGAACACAAACTACGAGAACGATCTCATTCGTGAGGCCTAAAGCACCGGATATGTTGGCTATCTGGTTGAGAAGGCAAGAGCCACTCCTGAGAAGTGTAGTTTGAAAGGAAATCACATTATAAATCGTGAGTCCCAGCTCGCCCAACTTGTAGAACATGTAGTGCTACTGACCTATACCACCCCTGCGCCCACTTTTCGTACTACTTTATGTGCCTTCTCCATATCCTTCGTGGATACGACCGACCCAAGTCCATAGCAGTATCATTGGATATCTGAATTACCTTGTGAATTGTAAAGAGCTTCCAGGTTGTGCACCCCCAACGAGCCATCTCTCCTCATCTTCACAACATCATTTGGCAGCATTTCTTGTCCGAAATAACTTTGTAAAACCTAAAATATGCCTCGTTGCTCTGTCATATCCCAAAAAGACTAGTTGAATCTACTCATGGTAGTAGTGGCGGCAATCGTGCAGCAAGGGTCTACACAGTCCTCAGGATACGCGGTCTTCAACTGGCCTCTCATCAACTTTTTTTCCTAGTCACATTGAAATTTTCACCAATAAAGTTATGACTCCTGTCACTCAGGCTGCTTATATGAATCCTTGCCGTAACGCATTCACTCTTTAAACTATCTTTTGGGTGTTAAATATTAGCTATTTAGTTCTTACATAAATATAGTTAAACAGACTGGTCGCTGGAAAGTCCTCGACCTTTCCCAGTAATTTAGAGCGATACGCCTCTTCTCATTATATTTTCGGCTTTCCCATCTCTTGTAGCAACTCATTCAACATCAACTTTGTCATAACTGTATCTCGATGTGTCTCCCCCAAAATGTTCTTCTGTGCCCTCAGCGTAGCTCTTAACATCTCCTCTGCATTCCCGTACAGCCCCCTCATCCTATAATTAACAGCCAAACTACAGGCTGTCCGGAAAGTTGCAGGGTTATTGAGCCCCAACAACCGGCCCTGGGCGATAAGCACCTTCTCAAGCTCAGCACTGGCCTCATCCACCTGTCCCAAGTCTTCAAGCATCATAGAAACATTCTGCCTCGTAACTAGTGTCTCGGGATGGTTCACGCCGAGGGTTTTCGTCTGCTCCTTGAGCACCACCTCAAAAACCGGCTGCGCGTCTTCCAATCGACCCTGAACACAGTACATACACGCCAGGTTACCAAGGATCCGCAATAGCTCGGGATTACCCGGACCAAGTTGCTGTTCTGCGGTTTTGAATGCAGACTTGTAGAGTAATGCTGCGTCGTCGTACTCGCCGCGTTGGTCGTGAGCGAGCGCGAGGTTGTACTGCCGCCGGGCCGTGTCAATGCTTTCTTCTCCGGACTTCTCCTTGCTCCAATCGAGCGCTCGTTGGTAGAGCGCTATGATTTCTTCGGAGGAGCTAGAACCGCCGTGCTGCAGTTGGATGGTCGCGAAGTCGCTGGCTTTGCGGATAGTTTCGGGGTGGTCCTGTCCTATTCTCTGCTGGAGTTCTTGGAGCTCCTCCTGTGCTTGAGAAATTCGGCCGGTGGCTGTTTCTGTCTTGACTAGGGCTTTGTTTTCTCCTCCTGACGCGACAAGGTTGCCCTTCGCTAGTTTTATAGCCTGACTTGTTTCCTTGATCAATTCTTCATTTCTCTCCGGGTCTTCTTTGTGCAGGGAGAGACATCGTTTGAGTTGTTCTAGAGCCAGGCCATTTTCTTTAATATGCATATAGTACTGTGCAATTCTGAAAAGCAGAGTTGCCAAATAGCTTTTACTCTCGGTTGAAGCTGCCCCAAACTTGAGAATGGCGAGGGCACAAGGAAGGAGGACCTCATTTGTATCGTACTCCCTCTCATTGAACTTGGCGCAAAAGATAGACAATACCTTCTCTTCAAACACGTCTCTTTTTTTCTTATTGTCGAGCCATGCCTGCACGCACTGGCGAATGATTGGGGTTACGGTAAGCACCCTCTTATCCGCAGATGGCTCCACCATTCCGTAGTCTACCAGACATGGAATTTGTTCGTTTAACTCATTCCTTTCGAAAAAGACATCCGGAATGCTTTGTACATCCAGTAAGCCAATCACGAGCAATAATCTGGAGGCATCTGCGTGCTTTTCTTCAATTATTCTGTACAACAGTTGCCAGATAGGCATTGCGTCGTGGCTTTTCTTGGCTAATACATCTGCTGAGCGCATCGCCTCTTTGAAGAGCGTCCAAGACAGCTTAGTTGTTTGGCGATACAATTGCGCCATGGTGAGTGTGCCAGCTGAGCAGCCCAATTCCTTTGCTACGGAGAAGGCTGACTTACCTTCGGCTTCAGCTAACGTTTTCTTGCCAAGAAGAAGCAGTGAGGCATCAGCCTCCATCAGGGCAGACACTTCAATGACATATTCATCTTTGTGGTTCACAATTCGGCTGGCCAGTGGCTCGGAGCGGGTAGTAATCAGCACTCTTGCGAAAGGTACATTCGGCACAATATCCAACAGAGACTTTCCCGAGTAGGACGAAGCAGCTGCTCTAAGCTTCATCTTGTCATCGAGACCATCCAGAACCATCAGCCAGCGGCCGCCCTCGTGTTGCTTTAGGGTATCATGTACCATATCGACCACGTCGCCGTTTGTCATTCCTTTCCTACTGAGATATAAAGCTTTGGCGATGCGTTTGTACGAGAGCTCGAATTCCGCTGTGCTGCCCGCGTTCACCCAGTGGACATTGGAGCCAGGGTGCTCTCTGTGGAATTTGTTTGCATATTCTACGGCAATGTGGGTCTTACTGAGAGCCACATCTGTTAGCCTGAAAGTAACACTAACTTCATATTTCAAGTGATTACGTATGTTCTTACCCATTGCCAGAATCTCCACGCAAAACTACGTTCACCGTTTTCTTGAACTTTGCTTCTATGAGTTCTAGAATCCCCCCTCGGGGGGCGAAGCACTTCTCCCTCGCAATGGGGGCTGGTAGAGAAGGCAGGTGATATCTTGAGGTAGATGATGAAGTCATCGGCATTTTCTCTGTAAAATACATGGTCAGAACATATTCTATTGATACCACCGCTTCCTAAAATACAATCTACACTAAGGAGAAGTTATGCTTGATGATTTTTCTTGATTGACCATCCACACCTCTGGATGTCCACGCTAACAGGTTTCTTGAGGTCTCCGACTTGCTTATCGGGGCCTTCTCACCTAGTCGGCCTTCAATGATTGCCCTTGATCCCTTGCTCATGTTCACAATCTGTCTGCACACCGACTTATAGTTATCGTCTTCGGCATCCTCGAACGTGTTCATCGCGAAGTGGTCTAGAGGCAAGGGTTCCTTCATATGACCGCTCAGCGTGCCGGATGATTCACCGACAACGAATTCCTAGATACATGGTCAGAAATATAGACGGCCACTTAATGAGACGAGTGGCTTCTTACCGGCGCCATATCAAGAAGCCCTGCAATTTTACCGATTTTGGATGTCTTCTCCTCAAAGAAGCAAAAGAGCTTCGGCGCCGATTCTTGCTGACTGCTGACCACTCGAGTGAAATCATGGACAATGCTCACAAGCACATCGTTATCTTGTGCTATGCTATGCAAGACGTTGTCCTGTATCTGCACGTTTGCCTGAACGATGGTCTGGTATATCTTGCCCTGTGTCTGCAGGCCAGAGCTGTTGCTGACCCCGTGGTGAGGCGTGCCTAGGAAGACAACTCCCGTTACGGAGTCAGATATGTTGGGATAATCCTCTTTATGTAATGTCGCAATTTTATAGGCCTATGGAGCAAGACCGTCAAGGTTGGATTTGAGAGCTGTTTGGGGCTAAAAACTAACCTGCTGGATTACCAGTCCTCCCATACAGTGCCCGATAAATACGATTGGGCGAAACCCACATTCGGCTCGTTCATGACAGAGTGCTTGAAGCATCTTGCCGGCAATGCCATTGACAGATTGCCTGACGGCATCATCTCCGAACCAGTACGACACATAGCCAAAGGTCATGATACGTGCCTTCGGAAGTGCAGCTGGGAGCATGGTCGGTTCGTTAAGCCAGTTCACCTTCTTTTCCTTGTGAGTCCAGGTATACTCGGGATGCGCGGCGATGCCATGAACAGCGACAACACTGTTCGCATATTAGTCAACCATGTGATAAGCGACAAGTTTGTGGTGTTGAATACTTACTCGAGTTCGATATCCTCTACTTCATTTGGCTGAAATAAGACTTTGAGACCGATTTGTTGCGGCTTGATCTTAGGCTGCAACAGGCTTTGTGCTTCTGGAGCTGTATGCAGCTTGCTTGATTTAGGCTGCCCCGAACCCATGATATTTTGAAAGTAGCAGCTTGTGGGATTCTGCGGGTGTTTGAGTAGGCTGTTGACGAACGAGAAAAACCACATGAATCTGAGATCTACACAAACGAGAGTCCGAGTCATTATTCTACAATTAAATACTTCGAAGCCGTAAGAGACAGCTGACTCTTACGCCCCCCTTCACCATTGTGATGAGGCTGTGGTGAATATTCGATTGCAAAAGGTACTTCCTTTAGAAGTACCTCAAGGGATAATGTTGCAAGGCTTTGGGTCGCATTCTGCAGACTGCCGGTGTGGCTCTAGAGCCAGGGTTTCGATCTCACCGTCCAATCAATTTTCCGTGGCTGTTTGGTCGACCCCTCTGGCCTTTTAAAATACGATTTTATCTGTCTAATTAAGCAATAGGCATACCAGCTGACTTTCTTGGGCCCAAGTCCCGCGAAGCGATACGGTAAAACTATACTTTGAAAAGAACGCCTGAGTGCCAAAAAGCAGTGACATGTTACTCATCACGGACGAGGCTGCAGGCACTTGCATATATCAGCCCCTTCTTGTCCTGTGGCATTGCAAGCCGTAGCAAAAGAAGGCGGGGGTTTAGCAATTGATACTTTTCTATCTTTGGGATCAATTCCTCCTTCTTCATCTACACTCACACTCATGCTCATACTCATGATCTAACACGCATCCTATTATTGATACCGATCCTTAGGCCAGAGCTTCAGCTGACTTCAGCTGACCCCCACATGCGACCCGGTTGAAAAGATGCAGAGTGGTACGGTTGAGGCTGGCAATCGTATTCCCTTTTCGAAAGAACATGAGCTCGTACTCATATCGGGCGACACCATTCCAGGTCAACCCCTGATACCACATCACGATAAAACAGCCGTAGCGGAGTTCCTCAGCCTGGAGCTATCAACCGCGCGTCTAGAATCCATCTATTGGATGCTCTTTCTGGTATCTAAATTACGCAACATCAGCCCCTTACACCACCAACTCGTGAAAGGGCGACAGATAGTCATAACTGAGCGCCCTGACTTGCATCTAGTATGGCATTACGATCGCATATTTATCAAGCCTGTGCCGAAGTGCCTACTAAGTCATAAATTCTGGGAGGCGCACTTGCTGCCCGGCCCCCACAACTTCACAGTAGGCAAAGACGGCAGCAGCACAAGCTCGGTAACTTTTAGCAACAAGCTCCGCCTTGAAGCCCTGGGTTTCCTACGCACATATGCCAGCCTGGTCGTTCATGAATCCGACTTTGAACTCATGAAGGAACTACGTCTAATCCCTGATCACATCGACTGGGCGGCCTGGTGCCGCTTTATACAGGGGTTCGTTCATTTGGGCGACTCCCGGGTATCCCCCCGCTACCATTACGGCGAGTTGCGGTTGACACGGCTAAATTTCTGGAGCTTCGTCTTTCTAGGAGGCCAGAGCTATTTCAAAGTATGTCACAACTGTGTGACGTATTTCGCACGCTTTGGGGCACCCTGTTTGTTCATCTTCGGTGCGGTCACGGTCGTGGTTGGCGCGCTACAGTGCGCCGTTCAGGTGTATCCTGAGGGCACATATGTCGTTTTAGCGTCGAGTTTTGTCCCGTTCTCCATGGTATTGACGTTAATTGTATTAGCGTTATTTCCGTTGCTGTATATATTATTCCAGATACGTGAGCTGTTTTTATTCATTTTTCGACATCGGAAATTGTTGTGAGATAGAGAGATGCCAGCTGGGTCGAGCGGATGCTCAGAAACCAATCAACCTCTAACTTATTAGCATATTTCGGGCTGCCAGTCTGTCAGTCTGCCTATCAATCTGCCAGTTTCAACTTTTCATGTGGCGTTAGCCCATGTGGTCAGTCGTTTAAATTGTCTTCATTATGAAACCTCGAGAAGTAACTTGGTTGTGTTCATAAAAGTGAATAAGTTTAACACTCATGTCATGCATCTTGATGAGTCTAAAACGTGCCAAGATAGTCGACTTCTAACCTTCATGAAGGCCGTTATTAGGGGTTTAGTTGGGAATTTTATACTGACTAGTATGAGGTTTCAGAATATGAGTATATTATTTTCATCGAAACGGCTCTAACTGAGTATAATATACTTATTTAATGAATTAGCTGTTAAACAATAGAAATAGGAACGCCAACGATCGTAATTGGCTGAAATAAGCGAGCCAACTTTATTTTGACATTGTATATACATTATATATATAAGTATTGTGAACACATTAGACTAAATAATTCAAGGTGCTTGACTCTACCGAGTATAATACAGTCAACTGAACCCCCATATTCATGATCCAATAAGCGGTAGAACTGAAATAATTAGGTCATGCTGCAACTTCTGAAACATCAACAACCACACATCAGGCTTAAACCTAGTCCACTCCTGAGAACTTCTGCTTAGTCTTCATAAAACAGGCTGAGGCTTAATACTTTTAAAATTGGCCAAGAATTGTTCCAGGGGAAACAACTCTGAAGACCAAGCGGCACATCCCGCTCTTGTGTTACACAACATGAGGTTTAATGCGCCTAGAACTGCATTGGTCTATCACATTAGAATAAGGCGTCGGCCATGTGAAACTTATGAGACTACCACCGGCCCATGCAAGGCCCAGCATTTTTCTGACCTACAGCTTACGTTAACCTTACTGCTTACGTTAAACGTACTGCTTACGTTAACCCTATTGCTTACGTTAACTAATTAAAAGTATATTTGTTTGACTCTGACACTTGGCTGCCCCATTTTCAAGCCTAGGTGGCGATACGCCGTCGCGGAAGGAACAATTTAGTCTTTCATTTTATTGGGGTGGGGGGAGGCGGGAGGGAGGGGAGAGGAGAGGGGAACCTCGTCGCTTCTCTAGTATTCTATTTCGGTATGTTCCGGCCGGCCCCAAGGCGAGGCTGGCAGTAAAGCTGAGGTCAACGAAACCGGCCCCCAGTGTTTTGGTTGCCTTTCCATACAATCGATATAGGTGTGCACATTATGTTTTCTCTAGCGCTCAAGCCTAATACCAAGTCAACTGCCAATCAACTGCCCTGAACCTCTTTTCCTCCATTAGGCTCTCACCTTTATCCTCAGCTTCGATCCACCCCCTCTTTTTTGCCCAGATCATTGAAACACGGCTTCAGCCAAACTCTATCATTGGCACTCCCAGCCTACTGACAACGGCGTGTTCGCAGGCAACACGCGGC
The DNA here is from genome assembly GCA_021307315.1 of Bisporella sp. PMI_857. Taxonomy (NCBI): domain Eukaryota; kingdom Fungi; phylum Ascomycota; class Leotiomycetes; order Helotiales; family Helotiaceae; genus Bisporella; species Bisporella sp. PMI_857. The sequence goes on from JAJSPD010000068.1 coordinate 109,180, forward strand.
TGAATTGTAATAGTTAGATGTCAAAATTGTCTTGGGTCATAGCTTCTAGCTGATCTGCGATGGAATTCATAATGACGGTATCATAAAATTGATGCAATAGAAGTATGTTCAACATCAGAAGTGATCAATATGGTAGCAAACAGATAGAACGAAGTTGTTGTAGGAAGGACGGTTTAATCGATCGTGCGATTTGTATCCATTGGATTATTAACGCGAGATGCGATTTGCTAGCAAACCCCCATATAAATTATATCTTCGGTTGCAAACTAAGACAATCCAACCCCCGAAAACCTCGATAACTCGAGGCAACTTATATACTTCACTTTGATCTACGATCACAACATAAAGCGATATTTTTTTAGAGCTAGCTAATTGCATTTAAGCAAAGGGGAGTCAAATTATTTAGATATGAGCGCGGTTTGCATATTTAAGCGCTATAATAAAATCCACAGCGTAGCTCAGGATAAAAGCAAGTTTTACTCAGATCTCTCATATCATAATCGGCTTCATTTAAACCAAGCTCCAGTTACTTTTCTGCCCGCATCTTTCTCTTATGCAGTAGATCGTTTCTTTGCTGCCTCGCCTTTTGTTCATCCACCGCCTTCTGGGTCTGTAATTTCTGCCTATCCGCTGCAGCCTTCAAATTCTGCGATCTCTTCTCGGCTATCAACTTCGCCTGGGCACTTTCCCTTTTCAGCATCTCCTGCATCGCCTGCTGCGCAAACTTCTGCTGGCCGGTCTGCTGTTGGTGATCAAGCTTAAGGCCTTGCTGTTGGCGCAGTGCTGCACTGTCAATCATCGCTTTGCGTACCTTGGACTGTTCCACGCACAAATTCTGTGCCGTCAAAGCCTCGCGCTGTTGCGTACTCATCTGCGCGTGCTGGGTCAGCTGATTCTGGTGCACGACCTGAGACGAGTCGACTTTGGTCGCCGTCTTTTCGAACTCGCGCCGCTGCCAAGCCTCGTGTTTCAACGCTTCTATTCTGTCTTTTTGCTGCGCTTCTTCCCGCTCTCGGCGCAATTTTTCTTGGTGCTCGACCTCGCGGGCCAGACGCTTTTCGGCCTCGTCCCGCCGCTTCTTGTCTTCTTTAGCGATATTCTCGGGCATGCCCACAGCGTTAGCGGGTTGAACGGCGCCAAGCTGGGCGTAGAATTTGTCGACGCAATGCATGGTTCGCAGGAGCTGTTCAAGCTTCGAGCAGGCTTGAATGCAGCTTTTGTTGTCACTGGAACGGCTCCATCTTTGCAGATAGATGGTCGGAGACATAAAGTACTTCACCCCGGTCTCAGGGTTGACTTCGGCGAGGACGTTGTCATCATCGTTGATCACTCGCCACATGACCATGTGCAACAGAGCTTTCGTGACGGTATATGGTTTGGCGTTATCGAGCGCGAGGAATAGGGAGTTCTTGTCGCACCACTTTTCAAGGATATTGGCCTTCCCCCTCTCGAGGGCCGCGATGGTGGCTTCCATGTCGTCCGCCCCTTTCGAGCCGTCGCACCGGTATGCCATTTCTTGGAGAGGAGTTCGACCCTCATGTTCTGACCTGCTGCTAGGGAAGTTGGCGTCGTGCTGGCCGCCCTTAATCAGTGCTGCCACTATGTCGCTGTGTAGATTTCGGGCGGCTTCATGGAGGCTGCCGTCATTCGGCCTGCATTTGACCTTCAGAAGCGCTTTGACAGCGTCTAGGTTTCCTACGTGAGAAGCAAAGAAAAGCGGTGTTCTCTCAACATAATCTCGGATGCAGGCGTTGGCGTTGGCTTTGATTAGCTTCTTTACGATGTCACCGCGATGGTATTTCGAAGCTAGTATCAACGGCGTCGCTTTCGAGAGGGGTGCGACAAAATTCACGTTAGCTATCGTCCAGTCAACAGTGTATTCAAGTATACATGAATAAGGGGATTATAAAATGTACTCACCTTTGAGCGCGATGAGCTCCTCGATTGCAACAGACGACACCAACCTAGACGGACCCAATGCCCATGCAAGTGCATTGGCAGGCTCTGCAAAGTCATATAGATACGTCTCAAATTGGGCATTCACATCACACCCCAGCTCGGCCAGACGCCTCACCAGATTCACCGACTCAGGATGCGTAGTCAAGCAGTCAACGATGGGTGGGTGTCGGTTGGGGAGAACTGCTTCGAAATTCACCTTTCTCTCCAGGTCCTGACTTTCAGCAAGGACGTTAATGAGGCCAAGTACTATATCTTCTCCCAGGGGACTGACAATAGCCTCGTGAAATGCGTGTGTCATGCTTTCCTTGTCAGCTCCGCCTTCGACTAATTTGCGTAACAACGTCACGTTCCCGCCTCTGACGGCTATCTTGAGCGCTTCTCCAGCGTGAAAATTGACGTCGGCCTTGAAAATCAGAGCGTCAATTAGAGTTTCCGATGCCATATCGACGACAAAACAGCTTACTGCCTTAAGCAGGGCAAGGTTCACCGGCTCGCCTTGAGCCCCCCATTCAAGCAACAATTCAAGTAGCCAGATGTTACGATCGTCAGGTAAGTGCCAGTCCCGTGAATACTCCACTACATCCCTCAAAGCTTTACCCACTGTCGATGGACTGATAGACTGGGATAACAGCTCAAGCGCGTCGCGTTCGCATCGAATTGCGGCTTTGCAGAAAGCATCATCAACAGATGGACCCTCCGCACCGTGATTCAGGAAAAACTGGACAACTTCGAGACCGGACGGTGTGGTCCATTGCACCCCCGTCAAAACGGCAGCGGCAAAACCAGCTAAGATAGCGCCTATCGATAGCTTAGATTTGGCAAGGTATTCTAGAATATCGAGACGCAAAGACTTTGCTGCTGCTGTGACAGCGGCAGTGTTCAGGCACTCAGTAAATTTACGCCTACTTGACCCGGCATCTACTACCATGCCAACAATCTGCTTCCTCAGATCGGGATTCGCAATTCTCATTGCAGGCTCGAAAGCTGCCATTAGAGACTCAACGGACGGGCGGCATTGGATCAAAAGATGGAGTATATTCGCCCATCCCTCACCCGCGGCAAGCGCGAAAGAACGACCGCTGTGCATATCAACAGCTGCGCCGCCTTTTTCTAGTAGCAGGAGGGCTAGGCCATATCGGGAGTTCTCGTCACCCTTTAGCAGCTTTGCGTCAAGGACTTGAATGAGTGTTTCGCTGACAGCATCACCGCGAAGGCCAGCAGAGAGAAGGAGTTCGATCATCTGATGAGCGATTCGGATGTCGCCTAGTTTGCCTATCTGCGAAATTGCCGCAGCCATAGCGGATTGTGACGGCTTGCCGCGCAGGACAGCCCGAAGAAGTTTCGGTTCTCCTCTCCTGACGGCAGAAACTACAGGGGCGCCTGATTGACACTCTACCGATGCGCCATACCGGACGAGAGAGTCTGCAAGCTCATACTGCCCGTGCTCGACAGTATGGATCAGTACCGTGTTGGTAGTAGGCCCACGAGCTCCCGCCCGTAGACATGCCTCAAGTGCCTGATACTGAGCTTTGGCGTAGGATTCTCCCACCGCCAAGTCCAGCAAGTCTAGATCTAGCCCCACCCCTTTGTGAGACACAATATCCGCGGCAATGTCCTCCCAGCCAGCATTGATGGAGGCTCTGAGTGCAGCCGCGCCATCGAAGGCTCGATTTGCGCCTTTCTGCAACAGCCTGCTGACTTTGTTTGCCTGTCCAGATGTTGCTGCCCGGACAAGCCCTTTGTCGCGACAGAATTGGCAAGAGCCTTTGATGTTGCCCATCAAGGCGTCGACCATGTCGTCCGACCCAGTATCGACAGCATTCAGGAATTCGTTACATAATAGTGATGCATCAGCACCCCTTGCAAGCAGAACCCTTGCCTTCTCGACCTCGTTCCCAGTGATGGCAGCTGGAAGAGCTTGATTGAGGGCGGTATCATCAGCTTTCATCACTAGGAGCATCAATATATCGACTGAGCAGTGACGGGCCGCTTTCTCAAGCAGGTTGCTGCGGACATCATCTTGGTCCTTGCTCCGCATAGCTTTGAACAGACTGTTACTTTTGCGTCGTGCTAAGCAGACGTCGGCGTCGGAGTCTATCAAAGCCTGAACCAGGCCCGGGGTGGCATTTGGTATGACTCCCTCAGCGATTTTAGTAAGGACGGCAGTAGCTTCTTTGTACGTGAAATCGCTGGACGATGGTATTCGGCCTTTGTTGTTGTTCATGCGGTGCTGCATCATGAGCTGCTTGGCCCAGTCGCAGTCGTTATCTGTGGCTTGCATGCTGAGGGTATGGGCATTACGGCTAATGTTGAATTGACTGGAGCTGGCCAGGGAGACTCTAGCTTGAGAGAAACGTGTACTGGATACTTCGGGGGGACTTGTCGGTGGACTCGTCATAGGTGTCGATGGAGTGCTGATTGCGAAAGTTGATGAAGTCCTTGTACGGATAGATGACACAGTGCTCGTCGTTCTGGCTGATGGAGAGCCCATCATAAAACTAAATAGAAGATTCAGTCGTGCACTCGTGGTTGCAACGAAAAACTGACTTTTGCACTTTTGCACTCTTGAACGCAGCTGAATACCAATATGGAAAAATATCAAGTGTTTTTTTGAAAAATAGTCTAGTTTGTGTCCACAGGGGAGTGGCGAGGTATCTCAACTCAGAGACTTATGCGGTTGAAGAGGCTCTGACAGCTAGCATCGTCGAAACTGGCTGAATCCTTCTAGACTAGGGTTATGTGTAATGACGACGCCCGAGAACTACTGTAGCAGAAGCAAGCACATATGTGATGTAACCCATGCAGCGCTTATATCTGGCCCCCGAACTCCCTCCCCGTAGCCTCATTGGTGGAAGCGTGGGGGAAATGCAGTATTAGAGGTACTTCAACGCTTTGTACCTGTCTCGTAGGGTGGCTGCAGTAAATCGTTTGGTTGCGCGTTAATGTAATTGGACAGCTGTATTAAGCTAGGTTGCTTGGATGCATACTTGGGTAGGACAGAGAACTCAGCCGTAGAGCCTTGCAGGCTCTTGATGCCCAACAAACATGACTATGAACGCCTTGGGGTCTCCTTGCAATCACACTGTTAGGAGCTATAATTGGAAAGGGGTTACTTGTTTCAGTAATCAAATAACTATGAACTGCAGACTACGCATCCAGCTCAAGATTTTAGGAGCTTTTCATTCATCAAAGTGCAAGAGATAGCGATAGAGAAAGAGAGAGATGGCAGAACTTCAAGTCCCAGCTCCAGGCTCGGCCGAACGGGTTTCCGCCCACCTTAATGGCCGCGGTCTCGGTTGTTCACATACCTCAAAGTACAATGTTAATGATATCCAAAGCCAACACCTGTACCCGAGTCGTCTTGGATTCTTTCATGTCACCAGTCCAGAGATCAGAGTCAGTTTTCTAGACACAGGGAAACTCTGCAAAAATTGTCTTGTCCTCGTTGTGCCAGATGGATTCGTCTACTGGTCCACGTTCTTAACCCTGAAGACCAGTACCAGCAGCAACAAGGAGAAACCTTCCCTAGATCCCCTCGACACCTTAGTGCCCCCAGCACGATGGCTAGACACAACACAGTCGTCAGAGGTCTGTCTGGAATTGTACCAAGCCGGGACCGAAGCCTTCTCTCAAGTCTCGCCCCTATCTAGAAATATCGCACCTCATCTCATCACACCGCCTAGAGTAATCAATATACCTCAGGTTGCAGGAGCCAAAGAGGCATGGCAGTGGTTACAGGAGCAGCGCAAGCCTTTCTACATTGATCAATTACATCTCGCAAGGGGATGGGGCCCTATTGCCGAAAAAAGGGCAGTAAGCGATTCCATGATTGTAGAGAGGACTGGAACAGCTTTTGTCCCAGCACCTCGGAAGGCCGAACCCAAGGCTCAGAAGTCACCTCCCTCGAAAATGAACGCCGCCTCACCCGATAGTAAGATACCTAAAATCGATGCCATAGTCACCGAGAAGCATAAGGTGGGACAAGAACCTGTGAAGCGCAAACTACTACCCTCAAAGGCAGTGACTAGTACTGAAGAGGCAGCTAGTCCTAGTACTATTGTCACGGCAAAGCCCTATGAACCTTCTAAGCCACATGGTGTGAAAAAGCGCTCGACATCTATCTCATCTGCGATGTCGAAAAACGTGACTTCTGCCAAAATTGATGTAGCTCTCGTTGACAAAAAAGGAGAGACATCAAGTGCAGGGCCGGTGACGAAGCCTGCTAAGAAAACTTTGTCTGCAACAAAACAGGCGCCTTCTGCCAAAGCTGATATAAATCTCATCGACAAGACGGGAGAGACATTGACCGCAGTTCCAGTAGAAAAGTCTACTAAGAAAACTTTATCTGCGACGAATACGAAGACAGTCTCAACGAGCAAGAGCAAAAAAGAGAAGGCCACCGGCACATCAGAGCCGTCCGATCTGCTGCAATTGCTGAATTCTGGGGCTGAGCCTGTCGGAAGTTTGGGTCCGGGAGGTAATGCCCTCGATCTGATGCGGTCAGTAGCAAGTAACTCGGTCCCTAAGCAAGCTGTGAGTAGGACCACAACCAAATCGCAATCCCACTTTGCTGATGTTATGATAGCGACAAAAGCCAGAACAGGAATTGCCGCATAGTCTTACGGTAATCGCACCAGGAATAGCATCAGATCAGGAGATAGAGCCGCAAGCCACCGTCAAAGTGAAGTCGCCGCCACCAAAAACGACTGCTCGTTCCACCTACACCAAGAACTGGTGCCGGCACGATCCGATTCCGTTCGACAGCCCGATAACAACGTTGACTTTGGCGGACTACGAGCGCCGTGCCGAGGCGACCGACCACAAAATGGTGTCTGCATCTCATCTACCACTGAAGCAGTTGCTCGGGAAGAAAGCCGCTCATGTTGAGGACAAGCTGGTCTTCTCAGGACCTGGGTCATCGTCGGGATCATCCAAGCTTGTCTCGCTTTTGGCGCCGGCCGGCCGGGGAGAGAGATCAGTGGCTGTGGCCGACTCCAAGTTCATGGATTCTATCACCCATAAGCTATCAACCAAGCCCTTCTCATCAGCCAAGACAGGAAGCACCAAGCCCACCAGCAAAGAGCCCTCCGAGGCCAAGACCTCTAAGAGCAAACCTTCTGGCGACAAGTCTTACTTTCAGAAACCTCTTGAGCACAAGGCTGTTGAGGACAAGTTTACGAAAGAAATGCCTCCCGCGGCTAGGTACCCAAAGGACATGTCCGTCAAGGGCAAGCCCATTAAGGAACAGTTTGTAGAAGACAGGTCTATGTCAGAAAAGCCCGCCAAGGACAAATCTGGGATAGAAAAGCCTGTCGAGGACAAATCTGGTACAGGAAAGCCTGTCAAGGACAAATCTGGGATAGAAAAGCTTGTCAAGGACAAATCCGGGATAGAAAAGCTTGTCAAGGACAAATCCGGGATAGAAAAGCTTATCAAGGACAAATCTGGGATAGAAAAGCTTATCAAGGACAAATCCGGGATAGAAAAGCTTATCAAGGACAAATCTGGGATAGAAAAGCTTATCAAGGACAAATCCGATATAGAAAAGCTTGTCAAGGACAAGCTTACCAAAAAAACGCTTTTCAAGGAAAATCGTACCAAGGAAAAGTGTGCTGGCGACCGGCTTGACCAAAAGAGACATGTGGAGGAAAATGATCTCAAGAAAAAGGGTTCTACGAAGGACAAGCTCCACGGGCGCACGCAGAAAAGGGAGGATCATGCCGTGGGTATGCCGTCTAAGGTAAAGCGTTCTAGTAATAATATGGGAGAGATCCAGCCTCCTGAGAATCCCCCGACGAAGCCTAGCGGTACTCCTCTCAAACCTGCGCCCCTTGAGAGTATGCCTCCTACTGGGAATGATCCAACCAATAACACTTCAGCAACAGAGCCAGGAAACACAGATCCGGGAGCTGCTTCTCCAGCAAATGTAAATCCAGCAACAGAGCCAGGAAACAATCCGTTATCTACTGGAAATGATCCAGGTAATACAGAGCCAGAAAAGACAAATCCGGGAGCTGCTCCTCCAGCAAATGTAAATCCAGTAACAGAGCCAGGAGACACTCCGGTTTCTACCGGGAATAATCCAGGTAACACAGAGCCAGGAAACACAAAGCCAGGAAACACAAAGCCAGGAAACACAGATCCGGGGGCTACTTCTCCAGCAAATGTAAACCCAGCAACAGAGCCAGGAGATACTCCGTCTTCTACCGGGAATAATCTAGGCAACACAGAGCCAGGAAACACAAATCCGGGGGCTACTCCTCCAGCAAATGTAAACCTAGCAACAGAGCCAGGAGATACTCCGTCTTCTACCGGGAATAATCTAGGCAACACAGAGCCAGGAAACACAAATCCGGGGGCTACTCCTCCAGCAAATGTAAACCTAGCAACAGAGCCAGGAGATACTCCGTCTTCTACCGGGAATAATCCAGGCAACACAGAGCCAGCAAACACAAATCCGGGGGCTACTCCTCCAGCAAATGTAAACCTAGCAACAGAGCCAGGAGATACTCCGTCTTCTACCGGGAATAATCTAGGCAACACAGAGCCAGGAAACACAAATCCGGGGGCTACTCCTCCAGCAAATGTAAACCTAGCAACAGAGCCAGGAGATACTCCGTCTTCTACCGGGAATAATCCAGGCAACACAGAGCCAGCAAACACAAATCCGGGGGCTACTCCTCCAGCAAATGTAAACCCAGCAGCAGAGCCAGGAGATACTCCGTCTTCTACCGGGAATAATCCAGGTAACACAGAGCCAAAAAACACAGATCCGGGAGTTGCTCCTCTAGCGAATCTAAATCCAGCAACAGAGCCAAGAAACACTTCGTTTTCTACTAGAAATGATCCAGGTAATACAAAGCCAGCAAACACAGACCCGGGAGCTGCTTCTCCAGCAAATGCAAATCCGGCAACAGAACCAGGAAGCGATCCGTTTTCTACTAGGAATGATCCGGGTAACACAAAGCCAGGACACACAGAGCCAGGGGCCACGTCTCCGCAGACACCTTTTACCAAGAGTCCTAATAATGAAACTCCCGGGGATACCGCTCCTGGAGTCAATCTAGGGCGTATCTCGCCTGCCCAGGAGTCTACCAGAGGCTTAGAACACAGACCTCACAATCAGGATCTTAGTGGAAATTTGGGGTATCACCTAGGCGAGATGGCCGTCGACAAGCCGTCCGAACAATCTCCACTTGTCAACGAAGCCTCGGGATCTGTTAGAACACCAGTTGACCTTCTTCCCACGAACTCTGAAGCCAATGATATGAAGGAATCCGGACAGGATCCCATCCTCAGAACGACGGATCGAGTTGGAGCCGGGAAGACGTCGCCCCCCCACAGCCCTGGCGTTAAGCCCGTTATCAGGCAGCCTCCTGTCAAGCAGTTCCTCCAGAAGCCGGCTGTCGAAAAGCCGACTGAAAAGAAGGCTGTGGCAGCAGTCGCGACAGGGTTGGCGGTGGGCGCAGGTGTAGGGATGGTAGTGGGCTTAATGGAAGCCTCCCAAGATCCGCTCATTGAAGATCATCACACCGATGCAGAGTCTATAGATGAGCACGGCCATAGTTCTGAACGCGCATCATTTGCCTCCGATACTCCTCAATCACACGCATCTCCAGAGTTTGAAGCAGGTATTCAAACTGACAATGAGGGAGAAGACAGTGAGGGAGAAGACAATGAGGGAGATGACAATGAGGGAGATGACGGTGTGGGAGAAGACAATGACAGAGATAGTGATGAGGGAGACAATGAAGGAGATGGTGGTGTGGGAGAAGACAATGAGAGAGATGACGATGAGGGAGACAATGAAGGAGATGATGATGAGAGAGATGACGATGAGAGAGATGACGATGAGAGAGATGACGATGAGGGAGATGACGATGAGGGAGATGACGATGAGAGAGATGGCGATGAGGGAGACGACAATGAGAGAGACGACGATGAGGGAGACGACAATGATGGAGATGACGATGATGGAGATGACGATGATAGAGATGATGATGATGAGGGAGATGACGATGAGGGAGATGACGACGAGAGAGACGATGATGAGGGAGATGACAATGATGGAGATGACGATGAGAGAGACGATGATGAGGGAGATGACGATGAGGGAGATGACGATGAGGGAGATGACGATGAGAGAGACGATGATGAGGGAGATGACGATGAGGGAGATGACGATGAGAGAGACGATGATGAGGGAGATGACAATGATGGAGATGACGATGAGAGAGACGATGATGGAGATGACGATGAGAGAGACGATGATGAGGGAGATGACAATGATGGAGATGATGATGATGAGGGAGATGATAATGAGGGAGATGACGATGAGGGAGATGACGATGAGAGAGACGATGATGAGGGAGATGGCAATGATGGAGATGACGATTACGGAGATGGCGATTACGGATATGACGATGAGGGGGATGACAATTACGGAGATGACGATTACGGCGATGACGGTTAGGAGAATGCTATGATCAGTTCAATGACAGTGATTAGCAGGAAGTGAGTAATGAAGATGACAATCAATAGAGTGAGATGGAAGATGAAATTAGTCAATGGTGGTCGGATAGCAGCTTGGAGCAAGGGACTTCGAACGACAGTGATTGATGGATTTAATTGGTAGACACAAGTGTACATAACAAGGCTCGATAGGACAGTAGCTACATAAATGTAAAGAAGCAAGACAACGGGCGAGATTTTAACAGAATTAAATTCTTACTAGTATATATTTAGAGAAACCGTTCCACTTGCACTGGAACATGCCACCTCTTAGCTTTTTGTTTCCTTTATCATTCATCTCAAGCCACTTGCCCCACAAGTTCCAATTCACGTTAACCACAGGAAATAGTGCGTTTTTGAACTTGACCATGTGGGTGTTACCCTGTTTGCCAACAAAAATATTTTGGTACTATAAGCCAGGTAATTGTGGCCCCATAACCCCCTAGTAGACTTCGCCTCCTAGTGGGTTACAGCGCAACGCGATTTTAGGAGGCGAAGTCTACTAGGGGGTTATGGGGCCACAATTATATAAACTTAGTGTGACCCTTAAACAGTGCCTATAGACTTTGCTGACTAATTGCCAAGAATAAAATCCATTTACAAGTTGAAGTATAAATTTTGACCGAAGTTAGTTATAGAAGAAGAATATTAAAACAGTTAAAGGAGTTAGGGACAAAGGAGACAGATCATAACCATCTACTTCAATGAATAAATATCCCTGGCGTGGTTGTTGTCCCATATCGGATCTGTGCGACCAAATGCTAGAGGCTAAGCGAAAAAGAGGATCCAAGCTTGAACAACAGCAGGAGTCATTTCGCCATCACTGTTGAAGGTGATAATGGCAAGTGCATCTATCCGTAAGCCCAAATTTTTGGGCATCTCCTTCAGATTATATTACTTCCTATTTAGGTAGATTCTAACTTCCTACGTTGTGTTATAAGTATAAGCGTCTTCTCAAAAAAAAAAGCAAGACGTAGGTTGGAAGCTCCCGTAAATGGCGGAAGCACTCCTCGGACCCCACTTGTAGAAAGAAAAGAAGAAAGTCACGTAGCCTTCAGAGAGTATAGGGCAAACAAGTCAATTGCTGAAGGTTATAGAACCTAAACTGCAGGAGAAAATCCCTCTACTTTATAGAGGTGTGATACTCACATGTCATTACACTGATGCCTACGTTGCCTACTGGTGCCTACTGGTGCCTATACTGGTGCCTACAATAGACTAGGTATGGTCCTTCGGCCTAACCTGTTCAACACCACTCCCCGGAGTTTGCCAGGGAAAAGGCCCTATGATACCTTCTAGTGACTGTTAAGCATTGGTAAAAGTTCTTGTTGCATATCGCTCTGAGATTGTACAAGAGAGGTGAGTAAGAGCTGTTCTAGTACATGAACAGAGCCCAACTATCAGCAGCAGGCTTTTGTGGATTACCGGGATAGTTTCGTTGATTTATTGTCTCGCTGACAAGAGATGATGACCAGTGTCAAAGAATAACAGCGCTTTCCTGCAGAGTTGCTTAGTGAAATGTGAAGTTCTTCTAGCAAGATTTTTTTCCATAGCCTCACGCATACAGGATATATCTTTGTACTAGCTAGCCGAGGACCGAGACAAGAGAAATATTGACCCAAAAGTTTGGTTATAAACGATTAATTCTGCCCTCAAATTCTAATGAATGATTGGTGAATAGAAGCGTTGAAGGTGGTTGTCGGGTGCCTTGGCTCCTCTTCGTTTTTTTTGGGGGGGGGGGGGGGGGTAAGGGAAACTTATTGCACAATCAGCACAAGAACTATTGCTAATTAAACACGAAATAAGTCCGAAATATTTCTCGGAATTCCTTGTTTATTGAAATTCATATTGGACACGATTCTACAGTCGCTTTTTGTATAATAACAAGCAATATCGAGCTTTCAGGTATTCTGGATCGAACATACTCTTTACTTCTATTACTAAGAGACCGATATACTACGGACTCATATATCCCCTATGACAGATGTTTAGAGCTAGTATCATGCCGACTTGTCCGCGCTCTCTAGGTGAATCAGCTTCAATGGAGAACGCACAACTTCTGCAGTAGGCCATACAAAGCCTAATACGAAAACATAGCTTTACCGGCCCGAGAGGGCATCACAACTCTGGAAGCGGATCAAATTAAAGGTGATATATTCTAACGAAGATAAGGATAGCATTGTTGAACTTCTAGGTCACTAATTGCGAAATCAGACCCTTGATAATCGCATCACGGATAATGAGCTCATAATCAGCATTTTGGCAAAATAAATAAATCACCAAGTAGAAGCACCCTGTAAGAGTAAAGTTGTAAGAGTAGAGTCGTTCAGTATGACCAACCGACGTCATAGTCTTTCCTTTGCTTGCGCCGCCATTGCTCTAGAGTAAATAGATATTGTCTCTACTCTCCAACTGATATATTGTGAGTCTTGAAAGATCCAGTCTATAGATTTATGAAACAACTTACCGTGGTTCTCTTTCGGTTGATGCTTAGCAATTAGAGTATCAGAGCATCGCAAAAAGCGGAAACAAAATCGATCTATGTTATCAATAGTAGCCCTCTTGCTTGAAATATCATGGTTAGCTATTTTTTTAATTGACTACAAATCCTTTCTGTAATGACTACGAGTTTGAGAGTGTACTAGTATAATTTGAACCGATGAACTGTTAGCATGGGCCGTTGTTTTGTGTTGGGAGCCTCAGACACCTACTTACTCTCCGCCTTAGCTAGCTCCTCCTTCTCTCTTCTCTCTTCAGCCGATTTGCAACCCTTTAGCTATGCCATACAATTCAAGCTGTATTTCACACTGTCAGAGCCTCCCACTCGATGGTCGTGACCTATACTTGAGTCGTTACATTTTGATTGCTTATAACGTCGTTATAATTCTGAGTTCCGCCACCAATACTATTGTTCTGAGTGCCACTGCCATAGTGTGCAAATGCAGGCATATATTCGAAACTGTGAAGCAACAAAAACTCCGTCTTTGATACATCCTCGATAGCCGTTGTTAATAGCTCTTTTGATCTTGGTGTTGTGACTTCGAGGAACTCTCTTGCAATAAGTTGCAACGTGTCAAGAATGCCCCTTCTCCAAGCGACTACCATTTCCGATTGTCCGAACAACTTTCACATACCGACCCAACCTCGAATCATCGTTTTCATGCATGAATTTTTGTAAATAACTCTTGCAAGCGCGTTGCCTGAGGTTTACAGGTTTCAATGGTAGACTTGAAAGCTGCTCTTTAGCCTCGTCCGCTACGGAGTCGATATACTTTTCGGCTTCCTCGAGCAGCTTCAAGATAATGGGAAGTTTTGATGCCGACTTCTTGAAAATCTAGGAGAGAGCCCCTTTCCATCCTCGACAGCATCGTAAACTCGGTGAGTAGGTGGGAGGATTGTAATGACAGACGAGATTCGGCCAAGGACAAGACTTGCCTCGGCGCCTGACATATCCGGGATAGAAGAGCGCTAATATAGTTAACAGAGTGTGGCTACAAGTTTCTGAAGACTTCTTACATGGCTGCAAACAATCAGTAAGGGAAATTGGCAAGACTACTTACCAAAGTCTCACAGTCTAACCTTACTATGGTAACTCTGGTGCTTGCGTGCTGCATAAATTGAGTGTTTGGTGCTAAATAGTCAGTAATAAAGCAGCGTTCGATTCGCTAGGTTGATATTTTCAAATCTAGCGGCAGCACTACGGCAGCAGGCTAGGGTTAGGGTTATATAGAAGAAGTTTCTTGACTTAGTGCTATTTGCGAATCTCAACCAATTGGTGCGTTTAAAGGAGCGCTATGTCCTTTGGGGCCTTACTTCATGCTTTAAAATAAATTTGTTATTGAGAGCTGCAATAATTTTTAACCTAAATGTTTGTTTTTGGAAATTGCTAGCGCTATATTTTTAACCAAAAAGCTAAAACAAAATTAATATGTTTATTGTCACAAGGAGGAAGAACCTAGAGTATTGGCCCTACAGAAAGCCAGGCTTTAATGCCATGATCTGCTTTGTTGAATATATATGTATGATTATTTCCAGATCTCACCATCTGTTCAAACGGTAAGACTTCCTTGGCAGACTCTATGGGAGGGTCCCTTGCGGGCTAGGCCGCCATGCATCACCGCTCTATAATAAGCACTTGAAGCTTTGAGTCTTGCCAGAATTCGATTGCCTAGCTCTTCCAGCCTAGAACGAATGGCCTCGAAAATGAGTTTGCGGTTAGACAATGTTAGGGTTTCTAACCTGTACGTTGGGCCTGGGACTGCGCAAAGCACAACACCAGGGTGCTCCAGATCGCCCTTGAATCATTGCGCGTACACTGCTTTCGTGGAGTTTTAGGAGTCAGCACGGAGTATAATGCCTAATCCATGCTGAATTCGAAGTGCGCTGTGCAAAAATCAGTAGAAAAGCAGCATTGGATCATCAAGTAGTCATTAGCTACAATGCATAGTTTGGTGGAACCTTCCGGAGTGTACACGGACAGGAGAAGTAGATTATTCTAGCCATGTATGAAGTACTTAATCGCCTCACACAGCAGCTCGCGATTCGGTGGTTACAAAGCCGGATGTCTTTATAATCCCCATACCTAAGATCTCCTCCTCACTTCCATATCCCGTTCCTAAATTCTTTGCATTCCCCTCTACCACATTACTTGGGCTCGCTGGCCAATCTTGCATTCGCACCGACCAGCTATGGGTTGAATCTCTGAAGTCACCTGGAGAATGCAAGTTTGAGGAGCCCATAATACGCAGCTTGCGGGCTAGTGGACGTAAAGTCATCATGCTTAAAGTTCGCCTGATTAGTAATATCTCAATGAAGTAGAATTGCTCCAAAGTGCATACCATGCTGCAGCGATACCCATCCCGGCCTCGACAACAGACCATATTAACAGACCAAACATGTTATCTGCAAAGAAATATGAGATTGAAATCAATACCTATGTGTTGTGGACCTACAAAGAAGGCGGTAAGTAGTGTTACTCGATTTGATGAAATATCTGAGCCGAATTATTGTGGCAATAGAAGCACTGGAATATTATTAGTAGCCAAGATAAGAAATAGCCATTACTTACAATATCCCTAGGCTCATGACGAGCATTGCAGTAACTTTAACGTGTGTTTGCAATTGAAGATTCCATAACAGCGAGTATGGGATAATCACAAAGAGTATATCCAGAAATACTGTTCCAGCAGATAGGGCATATCCTGCATCAATGATAAAACGACGATCTCTGCAGGTCCCTTTCGCCAAAGGGACCGCCTTGTTCCAGATGTAGGATGTTGGTATGCAGAATGAAAGGTTGATGCTAATAACAGATACACAAAGAGCTATGACAATTGCCAGCGCAGCCCAAACTACATAGCTATATGCTCGGGATTGCGTGATGCGGAGAAGGCTGGCCCCAATGCTGGCTTTGACCATACTGGTGAGAAGAATATAGGTTACTTTAATGAACAGGGTATACTATTCAAAAAAATTTAGCAGCTGATTAAACGAAGAGGAGAAGAGTTTATGAACCTTGATACGGTTGACTTCGGCAAGAGGCAAGTTATGGGCTTCCTGGCCTATCCCGGCCTTACATCCGAGAATTATTAGTACTGCCATAGTAATGTAAATAGCCTGCATTGGTCATTAGCGTTTAAAAGGAGCGGTAACTGGTATCATGGAGTACAAACCAGACACAGTAGCATCAGAACGTCGTCCCAACCATAAGCTTTAGAGATCTTGAATCTCGTGTAAGTTCTCAAGGAGACGAGTATCACGGTGCTGACCAGGAACCCGATGGTCACTGCAACAAGAGTGTGCTCATTTTGGGCCATCTCAGGCGTTTGGCATATCTGTTGAGGTTCGGAAAGAAGATGCTGAGGGCTCCTTTATGGATCGGGAGCCTAGAAGAACCACAGGTATGAGAAACGGATTCACCCTCTAGCGGCTTGCGATGGCTTTTAGTGTGGCGGTTCTTGGGGTTTCTGGGGGAAAAGGGGGTGCCAGTCCGATGGCCCGATCCTGTCTGTGGCTTGAACGGCAGATTCCTGTGATCGCCGGCCATTGTTGCATTAATGTTTGTATTGAGACAGATATGTCACTCTCGAAAATAAAATAAAAATTAAACTTGGCGGGAGGTTGAAGACTTGACAACAAAATATGTTATATGAGGTTGTTTGGTTCTGACATAAAGACCGACAAGAGTGATCCATAGATTCAAATACGATGGTTCAAATACGATGGTGAAGCGTCAGGATCAGACACAGGTGAATTGGTTTGCCGTCCCGCTAGCGTTAAGCCACACCAGGGGTTCTCCAACGCACTCCTGGTGCGTGAGTAAGCTGTTCAAATGGCTAGCTCATAGAGGCCCAATGATGTTGAAGGCCACAGTCCCATCTTCTGAGACCTGGGTCTCTAAAGAATTCAAATCCACATCGACCCCTGAGAAAGCAGTGCTTGGACGCTGTGTGGCAGCCGGCATACTTTGTACAGGTCAAAATAACCTACATTTCATGCCCGTGCGCGGGTCCAGAAGGCTCCACTTACCCAAACATCTGGGCCAATGATTACTTATTGCTCCAAACGCCGCTTTTCCCAGCGTTTTCGGCTAAATCATCATGGATTAATTATCCTACTACTCAGTGCCAACACTAAAAACTCCACGTAAAACAGTGCATACGAGGTGGTAGGCTTAATTTCAGACTCTTTACTTCGACGCGGGTTGGACACAGGCGGATACTGCTCTACAACTTCACCTCGCGCTGTACCAAATTCACTATGCTCTTCCCACCGCATACTTCTCAAAAACACGTACGCGGACGGAATGTTCTTTTGAATACCCCCGCACCGGAAACGCCTTATCCTCCGTGTACACGGAGTTCATACTGCCTTACGGAGTTAGTTCAGGCAGCCAATGGATATTTTGACAATTCGACAGGCATTCTTTGTCTCAATCTCGACGCTCTGGCTATTGATGAAATATCGAACCAAAATCGACTTCGAAAACTCTACGGGAATTAGCATATCATACAAAACGTTTGCGCAGTTTCTCGGCAGTGGCGAGGAAATGCTAGAGGCGCAAGAGCCTGAGATTGTGGATAGGACAAATAGTGTTGATGGCACTCGAGATAGAGGCATCCGTTCCTTGACACTATTAAAAAAAGACTGATGACGATCTACAGATAGACCGGGGATTCTTGAAGATGACTTCGCCTTGATTCTGGTTCTGATGCTCCCTCCATTTCTGATCTTTCTCGATCAATAACAGCGCGAAGCCTGCGTCTACGCTAAGCAAGTCGGCTGGCTGGTCCGAATGGTGGGATATTGAGGACGAGCGTTGGGTTGACGACTGGGGGGGCGCCTATTTCCTCTGGGGCGGGAAGACAACTTCTCTGAACCTGAAAAGGATATTCTACGAGCATTTGAAGAACAAGAGAAGTCAGGGTTGGCTGTCACACCAAGCTCTCCGGCTCCTCCTCACCGTTACTCTTCTCAGCTATTGCGACACGAAGAGGAAAGACAGATGCCAGTTGAATCGAGGTCTCAGATGATGGCGAGAAGGAGACAAGCAACGGAGAGAGGAGCGGAGGGGTCGTAGGATAAGGAAGAGGACGAGGACGAGGTAGCAGGAGCATGGAGAAGAGATTGATCAGGAACGAGAGGATTAAGAGCTCGATGAGTCGGCTATGGAGGGTTGCTTCCGTAATGGAGAGGAAGAGGATGGCTCAGATAATCCTGAGGGTGAGGCTTTTGATCGTAATTCTATCGAGAAGGAAGATGAGGACATACGGCAAGCGAAATGACGGAGACTACCTCGCCACTCGGCGACGAATGTCTTGAGGACCGCCCGTCAGCGCAGCGCAACGCCTAATATCAAACAACCCTATCGCTCACTACCTACAGCCACACTGAGAGGTGACGTGCGACCCAAGACTATGCGGGCTCGTGCTCGAAACTCTACAGTTGATGAGCAACTATATACCCCACACCCTTCCCGGAGCCCCTCTACTACAACGGAGTCGCTGAGTTGGCTGCGGGCTACCGGGAGTGGCCCCATCATGGCTTCCTCAAAAGCACCAGGATCGGGATCAACACAACTTTCAATCTTGAGTTTCATCTGGTCTGTGTTTTGGAGCACCTTGAGCTGTCTGCTCCATTTGAAGCATTGCGTAATAACGACCACAACCAACCATCAACGCAGCCTCAAACAGCTCATAGTACTGTTGCACATTCCACGACACGCAATGTCAAGTCAACGCTTCCAAGAAAGTGCGCCCCATAGACACTAGGAGAGGAGGCAACTCTAGCGAAGATGAGGGGGCGGGATCACTGCCCTTAGGAAGAGATCTCCGCTGCCCTACCTTGCCATCCTCTGAGTTCAATCCAAGTGCGCTACTCCAAAAATGTCCCTAAGATAACGCAGATGGATTAGGATGCGACCAATGCCTTTGCTTTCCTTTCTATATCCTTTTTCTAAGCGACTGGAGCTCCTCCTTCTCTCTTGATTTTGGGTACATGGCTATATATAAGAAACATTCTTCTCTTTTACTTTACTATTTTTATACTAGTTCTATATTTATGATCCTAGACTATGCCATACAAGTTTTGTATAGAGATAACTGATTCTGAAGTCCCTTAACTCCGACTATATATTTTCTGACCCAACGCAAATATTCCGTACTATTTTACAGAGTTCTATTTATATTACCTTCCCCACATCCTCGCAAATTGCATGCTAAGGAACCAGATCTGCCGTTTCCCCACCATGATCATTCTTCCAGCTCCCATCATAGTGGTGAGTGACTAACGCCGGGCCTTGTGTATCTTCGGGTTTATAATGATTCGAAGACAAAGCAAACGAATACCCCGGTAAAATCAATACATCACCAACCAATTTCGGCTCAGAGAGGCCAGCGATATCCTCCTCATTAAACTTATCCCCAAGAGTTGCTTTCAAGCTCTTGAGAATACCCCGCGTCATTCTCCTCGGGCCGGTCAAATCCACCACGTCGCCGACCATGCTCCATGTCATGTCCGCTATCGTAGTGTTGTGTTCCTTCGTCTTCTCACGTAAAGCCTCCAGGATATCGTCCAGCACCATCGACATGTGGGGTGACCCTGGCCTCGCCATGATTGTCCAAGTCGCAAACTGCCGCACAAAGGGACCTTTCCAGCCGACATCAAACTCCCACCCCACAACAATACTAGCGTCTTTTTTGTATTGCGCCGGTATCCAGTCGCGGATTGGTGTATCCTCGCATGAGACGTCGAGATCGCTGTAGATCCCGCCTTCGTTGAAGAGGAGCAGGTAGCGGAGGAAATCCGCTTTGAGAATAGGGAATGGGAGTGCGAGGAAGGCTTCTACGATATCTGGGCGGTGTGAGAATTTCTCCTTTACGTAGGCGTCACCCGAGAGGTCTGTCATGAATTCGGATTTGTAGGTGGGGTTTTTGTGAAGGCAAGAATCAATCCATTCTTGTGCTTTCTTGGTCACCCCGCGAGGGCCGAGTTTGTACCATATCCTCTCTGGGATCGCTGTCACTAAGGGTATTGTCTTAAGAGCGGATGTCGTCGTTCGAGACGGCAAAACTGGGGTGGGGATGGTTTTTTCGTCAATGACGGGCCAGATGTATAAAGGGAAGAAGAAAATGAGGACCAGGGCAATGACGGTGGCGGCGCTGGATAACTTTAACGCCGAGTGCCGCTTCGAGAGAAACATCAGTACAACGTTTGGTTTATGGCAACTTAAGACATAACAATATAGAGAAACAAGAAGAGGGAATACACCAAGAAGGTATGAAGTATATGCCAGTACAAACATATATAAAGGTGAACAAGTAAATGTGTTAAAACAGAGAAAGTACTGCGTAGCCAAGCAAGATCCAACAGCGGAAAGCGACTCGGCCCCACAAATGTTTGTTTTCCTTTTATCAACCAATAAAGAATAATTCACAGCCCCTTTTTAGCTTACGCGCCCGCCTCTTCACATACGCGCCGCCCCCCTAACGTTTAACTTGTGCCCCACTTTTACTAATGTCACCCTCCTTTCTTGTAAATATCATTTTCTGTTATAAAATCATCGAATTTCAGTTACGCGCTTACTAAGTCTGAATGTAGAACTAAGGATAAAAACCTGTAATTCAAAAAATTAATAAACTGGTTGTATTTAGCTTTTAATGTCGGTGCACAAATCGAAAATAGTTTTTAAAGCCAACAAAAATGGTACAATGGAGAGCATAATAAGCTAAACATTAATAGCGGTAAAATCAATAAATAATAACTTTTACAAAGTGTGCATAATGAGTAGCCAATGCACATGATGACATATTAAACTATAGCGAGTATAATACAACCTATGCTACAACGCTAAAAGCATTGGTAGCGGCGTGGCAACCACAGTATTAAAATAATATCAACCAAGTGCTTTACTGAAGCCATGCGCGAACTTGATCCAGACCCTCGGACTTACGCTGGCCGCTCTCATTTTACAAGGGTTGGGGCCAAGGGTTGGCGTACGGGTGCGCATGAATCATTCTTCCAACGGATCTTGCCTGTGCATTTATGTCTATGAGGCTTTCGGTCGAAAAGGCCAAATTAAGGGCTAGATAGATTCATTAGTTTTCGAAGTGAGGGAACAACGGTCTCAATTGTGTCAGGTTAAGGCTCTAGCCACTAAGTTTTCTGCATTAATGTTCAGTGTTGCCATTACCTAGCAAGAAAAAGGAGGCAGGGTATATGACAAGGGACCTGTTGGTTTTTGGCCAACATTTGCTTCCAGTTGGTGCAACTTCTCGCACAAATAAAATCCCCCTATCTTTAGTCTGGCGGCAGCATTGGCACGTAATGGCTCTGAACTTTAGCCCTCCATTCATGTCCTCAAATCTTGCTCACCGTCCCCTTTAGCCTACTTTCTCCTCTTCTCGTTTTTATCTCTACACATTCTTCTAGGTTATAGTTTATATTCCCACTGTGACTGACAGTCATAGGTAGCTCCTCTTTACGGAGTACATCCTTGCCAGAATGCGTCCGCGATTCTTCTTTTCACTTTTGGCACTCCTTGCTCGTCCTGCCATTTCGGATGTCGCCTTCATTTATCCTCCCGCGTTCGAATCGACAACCAATTTTAGCTCGAATATTGTTATGGTTGAGGGGGAGTTTAAAGTTATTCAATGGATGGACGTGCCAAACCCGAGCAATGCTCGCATTTCGGTCACCATGTTCCAACTGAACGGGACTCAGTTCTTTGGCAATGCTGAATATGTTACTCGTACGTCTAGTCTCCATTCTATGCCTAGTCCGTATAGTATTACTTTGCCAGATTGGTACTAACATCGTCTTCGCAGAAAATGCAGCACCGGATACCCTATCCACCCCCTGGACCGTGAACACAAAGAAGAACCTCACAGTATCGCCAATGTTCTACTTCAATCTCTTCCTGGAGGGTGAGACGACCTCCCTGACAAACAGCCACTATTTTAACATTACCGCGAGATCCACCACCCCCACCACATCTAGCACCAGCTCTACTACCGACTCTGCTAGCACCTCTGCCTCCAGCTACCAGACCTCGACATCGCCCTCGCCTGCAACGACTACACCTTCGACGTCGCCGCCCGTTGTGATCTCGTCTGGCTTGGGCACTGGGGCAAAGGTCAGCATTGGGGTTGGAGTCGTTGGCGCAGCGCTTCTTGGCGTTCTTGCAGGCTGGCTGATTCTCGGAAGGAGAAGGAAGATGAATAACATGCAGCTGCCGCAGCCGGCCCCGGCCCCGGCCCACCCCCTTGTGCAGACCAGTTATTACCAGCCGGTGAAAGTAGAACAGCAGCCACAGCAGTATCCACATGAAGTTAGCGGTGAGTCAGCGCCGCCAGTGAGGTACGAGTTACCCCCAGAGATGAGGCAATAGCATTAGCATAGGGGCGGTTCTGGCTGCGGGGGGTTCTTAGTTCACAGAGGCTCATCCGGCCTTTTATCTTATCTTAAAGAATAATCAAATATGACAGAAATCGTAAAGATAAGAAGAGCCTGGCGCTGCGTGAAGATTTTGTGTATTACATTACATCTCCGTTATGGATGTCCTGTCTTCAAAACCTAATACTTTATTCCGGGTGTATAGAAACATAAACCCCAAGCTGTCTTTACCGCAATTCCTGCAATCCAATACATTCAGTACTAGGATATAGGCTTGAAGTGCCTCGCTTTTTCTTACTATGTCTGTTTGATGCCCTGGTGATGAACAAGCCTTCCCAACTAAGCCAACCAAGATCCAACCGCATCCTTTACTTAGTAAAGAAATAAGGAGAGTACTCTCGTGGGATAACGATATTAGACTTGCGTTTAAGAGATATGCGCTGTGATTCAGCGACGTGTACGCTGGGAAGTTGGTGTATGGCGCTTTGAGTGTACTTTTGTGATTAATACTAAGGCATCATAGGAAGGCACAACTAGGGTACTCAGAGGAGATAGCTGCTGTCCCGCACGTTGTTAGGGCCTCAGCTAAAGTTTTACTAGAAATTCAACGTTTTGCTCTTTTGTTTATTAATTAATAAAAAATGATTTACAGTATTTTTTGGGTAAATATTTACTAATCAATGTTTTTGTGTCCGGCATATTTGAACCTATATAGCAATAGTAATACCAAACTGCAGCATTTCGGACTTATAAGTACTTATTGTTAATGTTCTTTTGTTAGTTTTTTAATTAAACTCAATAAAATTAATAAAAAATTTGATGTTATTCGAAACAAAACATAATAATATATTTAGTCGCTGGTTAGTTAGTTTTTCTAAATGGAAGATTTGCGCTATAATTTTGGCAGTGGGACTGCCACTATAGCAGTTCCCTTGTGGTGGCTACAAGGCGCTAGTAAGACTAGCTTTCCCATCCTGCGTAGCCGCTGGAACATGATGCCGCTGAAGTCTGGCATTGTCGCTAAAAGGAAAGCGCGTCCCCGCTTTAGCCTTCCTGCCTGGAATTACCAAAATTCAAAACCAACAATCCTACCATCCTTCCTTTCCTTCATCCTGCCATCAAACCTTACTCTTCTACAGCTTCTGATTGAGACTGCATTCTTCACCATTTCACATCTACAGTTCCCATTACATTCAGCCCCTGCAATGGAATCTAATGCGGCAGAATCTCGTGGCAAGCGGAGGGCTGACCCGATTTCGCCGGCACGTGAAGGTCCTAGTCAATCAACATCAATTGCCAACGACCGCAAGAGACGTGACAATTTGAATTCTGGCATGTCACACCAACTTGAAGGCCACATGTAGCAAAATGCTGATCGAGAAAGGCGAAATCGTGACATTTACTGGTAATGAAGAAGACGAGCAGGACAATCCCATCTCGGACGAGGATGAGGACGAAGACGAAGAAGACTCAGAGGATATGGACAATGATAGCGAGGAGGGAGATTCTGACGAGGAGATGGATGCATTCGAACGTGACTTCTATGACGATTTCGACGACGACGAAGAATCTATTGGCCCAGAGGAGACAGAAGTCGAGCAGAAGGAATACTCTCTGGGTGATCAGAAGTTCACTTTCAAAATATTCCTGGCAGAAGATGAAGGCCACGAGGACGAGTTTACACGCTGGATGCAAACCATACATGTTCACTGCAGCTACGAAGGAAAAGAGATTGGACGAGGTTTCGGCCGGTACGTGCAGAGAGATAAGATTCGGGGCAGTTTCTGGAGAGATATGGAGGAACCTTGCCAGGGACTTTCCGAGATTGCGTTCGAGTTATTCGACCGCTATGGTCGTCTCAGGAAGGAATTGAAGGATCACCCAATCCAGAAAGGGACTGGAGTTTGGGGTTCTGAGCTTGATCTAGGATCATTTTTTGTCATCGAGGATTTGCTTATTGACAAAGAGTGGCGTCGCAAGGCAATCGGAACTAAAATTGTCACTTACCTCATTGAGAAGTCTCAAGCAGGAAGCAGACACCCTCAATTTTCTCTTGTAGTACCTGGCTGGCTCACCCGCGATGTCCAGCCTGACATTCAGGGCAAGACAAAAGACGAACAACGAGAGATTAAATTTTGTGCATTTGATAATGCAGTATTATTTCATCGCTCACTCGGCTTTCGTCGGATTGGCGCATCTAGCTGCTTTGGCCTTGCAACAGATGCAAGGCACCCAGCGCATGCAATCCTGCTAACCGATGACTTCGATCCAGCCGCAGAAGAGCCGGACGTTTATGAACACCCAGAACACGAAGGTTTTGTGGATTGGGGTGTACCACAGAATCGGGAGTCCTGGCGCCTGGAGCTATTAAAAGATAGACTTCCGCTTCACCATGCGGCCATCACCCTCCCCGACAGCGAGTGCGTAGAATTTTTCAAGGCTTGGAAGAAAAGTGAGAACCCGGCCGACAAATGGACAAAAGTGGACCGATATTCCAACAATATCTTGCACATTACAGCTTGTGAGCTCAAAATCCAGGCCGTTCGTTGGTTGATTGATGATTCAGGTGAGGGCCAGATCCTCAGCTTGGCTAGAAATGTGAAAGGGTACACTCCAATCGAAGAGCTCGAATCTGACCTGGAAACCAAGAGAACTAGGCGACACCATGGAATGCTGACAGTTGACATATCCGACAATTTCTCTGGTTTCGCTCCAGAAGCTATCAGCTGCCTAGCAGCTCTGCGGAGCTTAAATAATCCTTCTCAAATCCAGTATGCTCAACTTAAGTTTGGATGCACATGCGGCTTATGCATCGACGGATTTCTGTCGCCGCGTATGAGTTTTGCGCTGTTGTGCCAAGCAGAGGTTACACACGACATGTTAAACGAAGACGTTAAAGATGGAGAGATGTGGCGTATGATGCATGATGACTTAATTAACCATGTGGCTCCGGACATTCAGCAAAACTTCACCACAAACAAGTCATACCGACAAGGCTTCGCCAACACCTTTTACCACGCTGCTATTACCCTGCGTAATAACAGATCCCCAACTATTCTCAACGTCTTGGATGAATGTATAGATGCTCGCGAGTGGCCTCCTTATACCAAGAGCTTCCTTCAGAGAGGAGGCAAGCCTGAGAGTGTGCTGAGAATTATGTTTGAGAACACCCAAGCTCAGGATGAGTGAGCTGGAGATGGCATGCACATGGAGATTTTTGAGGACCAGGTCATGGCCTTGCCGGAGTGTCAGAATGACCGTGAATTCGGATTTGCGGCTTTGGCTTGCGGAATTCCAAATCTGACGCATCTATATGGCTAGGGGAACTAGATGGATGAGCTGGAAAGGCTGAATGGAGGCGGATGGCATGATATACTACGCAAATTGCTATGTTGTAGCGGCTGTTAATTCCACGGTTTTAACGTTTCTTATTAGCTTAGCTTCTGTAGCCAGATATCGCATATATACCCAGAATGCTTGATCATTCAACTTTTCACAATCATCGAGTGAACCATGTCTCCTCATATCACTGGTGCTAGCGTTAGGTCGATCGTGACGGCTAGGCAAGCGACTTAAGCTAGCGCGTCATCCATAGCGGATGTTAGAGCTGCCCCGAATCAAAACCCAGTTAGAAATTACCCTGTGATATTAATTCTCCGGCGTTCCCTCCGCTGCTCCTCGCCACGTCTTTCTTGGAATTCCGAGCTTTTGGTTGCTTTGGTGAGGCAGCATTACCGTCGTTATAATTCACGGTGAAAGCGTTCATACGAGGGGATGGCCCCTTCGAATCGAACCCGGGTCAACCTCGCAGATCCATCGCGACGGAGGGCTCTAATTTTTCGTGCAGCAGGGCAGGTACTTGTATGAGGAGGTGCGAAGCGTCTGTTGAATGGCCGGGAAGGCTATCCGCGGACGTCTTGGTTCATCGAAGAGCTTTCATCGCGGAGGTGGCACCATTGCTACCATCGGTTGAAGGCCGCCATGGGTCAATCGAAAGATCAATGTAGACACAGGTATCTGTCGGTAAACCACATTGCCAGTGTCAGCAATCACCGGAATTGCCGACGATGGAGGTCTCGCCCTTTTCATGATCCTGACTGCAGCTTGCGACATCTTGCCGTAAAGGGGTGGATGGAAGCTGTCTGTTGTGCGGATGTTGGAGGTTGGATGGTGGCAGGTTGATTCTGAAGCTGAATTTATATCCTCCTTGATTGAGAACCCTGGATGGGAAATATGTGTTGGTGAATGAGAACGTGGTAAAGAGCGTCGCATGTTGACAATTCGACTACGAGCCAAGGACATTCTTGAACTGTGAAGATATAATCGACTTATCTGTTCTCGAGATTGAAAAAATCTGTGATATCTTATTGTTGCACAAGCGAAAAGATTCTCTCAGCACTCCTTTATTTTACCCCCAAACAGCTTTAAAGTTTCCACCGCCCCTAAAAGAATTCCCTAACCACGATATCCCAGAATGCTCTCATAAACACCGAACCAACTTCCCTCAACATCCTTGAAATATATCCAGAATCCATGATCTTTCTCCTTAGGACTACGACTTCCTCCACCTAACTCTCCGACTTGCTTTTTACTCTATTCAATTATTAGCCCCTTTCTTCTTTTTCTCTTTACCCCAAGAATTCTACCGTTGGATGAGAAAAGTGGAAGACATACCTCATTAATACTTTTAACAAGGTGATAAATCGTAACACCTCATCCCGTTCTTCAGCTCAACGGTCTTACACGAGACAGTGACTGGGCCTATGCCGCCCGGGAGACCTATTTCATCATCAGCCGGCCTCCTTTCACTTCCACTTCTATATTTGCAGTATTTTGATTATAATACTTTCCTGCATCTCCTACATATATTAGAACTAGCTTGAAAAGCTTTAGAAGAATCGCGGTGAGTTGAGAGTTGAGAGTAGACGTCTTGGTCAAGTACAAGCTATAGTTGCAGCCTCTTATGTCTTGTTTAACGGCTATGTAGGGGTTTTATATTGAGCCACTTGTATGCAAGTGCGAGCTCTTATAACAAATGAGTGAGGCAATTACTTAGCAAATAGAGGCTATATGTTCGAATACAACGACGTTAAATTGGTATTTAGTAAATTGTAGGGCTGAATTAGTCATGTGCTCCTTGATAGGTCAGATCCAAAATCGGCGCCGGCAGGAACCCCGAAAAGGAGCAGAAACGGATTCTTGGGCAAAGCTTGGTAAGGAAACTATAGCTAAGGCACACAGGAGGCTAAAATGGGTTCTGCATTATAGTATGCAGGCCTGCTTAGGCTTTGTTCAAGCTCTGCTCGTCCTCGGTTCAGGTTATTCACCCCCCGCCCGGGTTAGAGCAGCAGCTACTCACGTCCGGAGACTAGAATGGAACCAGCGAAAGGAAAAAATAAATCCTGAGTCTACGGGAATCCCACTCCGATCAATCAGAGATACGACTTTATCTACTTTGGAAAGGCTAAACGATCTTCTCAGTGCGTGGAATGATCCCTACAACGCCTCTGCAATGGGAAGTTCTTCTTGGAGACCCCCAGCAACACAGCGGCGAAGCCTTGCAGGACTTTCGCAGCTGCGGTCACGGAATAAGCAGTGGCAATGTCTTCATCTTCATCCCGGCCGTGCCCTTTAACGGGATCAGAGTATACACATCGTTATTCTGAACTCCCTCACCCGACCACCCTGAATGGTGGTGGTCCCGTTTCCCATGACTGCAAGGAGCGCCTTTGAAGCTTCTTCTCGAGACAAATGGCCGAAACTGGCGCCAGGCAAAAGCGGAAGTTCCTCAAGCAGGCCAGAACACCATCGGCAATATATAGCTCCAATTAGGTTCCAGATTCCCTTCGTCTGAATTTGTAAGAACAGGTCTACTTGCAATGAACTATTGGCGGACAAGTCAGTCTTTGTTGGTCTCAGCAATATCTACGCGATCCCGGAGTCGGATCCCAATCGCCCTGAAATAAGAAATCGCAATCATTCAGCGAGCAGGCGGATAACCCCTTAATCTAGTCACTAGCACTTTTGCGATCTCTGTATCCTTCTATCGTAATGGTCAAGATCAACGCTTAGTCATCTGATCTTCTGGCCTTTCACATGCAGCCTTTTCTATGCCTTTGTAGTCGTCATGCTAGCTAGCGAGGTAATTTGACTATATACTGTATAATACCTTACTTCTTGTCGGGTATCGTCTCCATCCTCCCGCAGAACCATCCTCCGATAAGTTTTTTTGTTCGCTATACTGTAGGCTCGCTTTCGTTCACTAACCTGGTGGCCAGCTTACTCCCCAAGGAAGACCAACAATGGGGCTGCAACCATTGAAGGTCTTGCCACGGGGTGAGGCTCTCCCAAGGCAGTAATGTGCTCCATATCCAGCGGGTTGTCTCTCAAGAAAATTTCCCCGGCGACCCGTAATAGGGAGACAGCAGAATCTACGTCTCGGATTAAGGATGGGAGGTGTTGCAACATCCGGAAGTAATAACCAGCCTTGCGCTGACCAAAGCGCGTTTGACTCGCGCAATGCATCTTACTTCACCGTGCCTCCAGTTGTCGTCCCCAGATCAGTGAAGGAACTAGTATTATTACGATATATTGACCCCTAAAATCGAATACTATACCCCACGCAATATGAGATTTCAAATAGCTATACGTATCACGGCAAAATTTGCAAATCTTATATTATTGTCGGAATACCTGCCATGTAGCAAAAGGCGTAGTAGCTGTGACTACGCTCTTGCTGGTGTGGTTTTGATATTCGTTGATTCCTCTAAGCTACGGCCTATTGCCAGGTAGTTTTATAGATGGTAGAGGGCCCACAATCCTTGCGATATGGAACGCGTGAAGCTATGTACATGCATTCCAACAATTATATCATCCTATACTATAGTATGCTATAATGCTAACCTTAAATGAAGCTATCCCCAATTAGTAATACGACGAAAGCATAGCCTTCTTTTTTTTTTAAAAAAAAAAAAAAAAAAAAAAAAAAAAAAAAAAAAGTAAGCTTCATTTCCACTTGTTTTTAACTCTTGTAGTGGCTTTTTAACCTGGCTTACTAGCTTTAGCAAAATGCTTAGTATATTGCCAATATAATATGAGATCAAATTTTCATACTAATACTAGCGTAGTATCAAAAAGTCGATCTCATATGACTCGAGACTCAATATCACTAAATATCACCATACTAGTTCCTTCCCTGCCCCAGATTTACCAATAGTCGTCGGATTTAAGCAATACCTCCTACGTCCTACTCGCACACTTCCTTGAAAGGCCACCATATCCACCGGCGATGTGTCTCGTCCAGCAAACGATCAATCTGAGTCATTAAGTGGGTACTCCAGCCCTCACACCACCATTTCGCTTTCATCTTGTGAAGGAGCACACTGAAGAATGCAAGGATGCAGAGTGACTCTTGCGTCTGTCCTCGTAGAAGAAGTAAATACTCATCAGAAACACGATGGACCCAAATGAAGGCATCTGTGGTACCGTGGTCGTACTGGTCGAAGCTAAAGGTCATGAACGATTTCTGAAGCTCCTCGACAGCTTCGGTGTATATTCGCAAAAGTCTGGCGTCTGCTGTGGTCTTGGTAATGAAGACTTGAAGCATCATAAGTTGTTCTTTCCCTGTCGAGAGCGAGTTGTTGGCTGAGTTCTGCAGTTCAACTCTTTGCATGCCGCCTTTAATCATGGGTGCCAGAGGTCCAGAAATGAGTGATTCCAACGAATTATCAGTGATAACGCGAGTTCCTCGGAACATCAGAAGCCAGGGAGCTATCCCCATTTCTCCCACGAGCAGAAGATCTTCTGGTTCTCGAGGTCGCGCTATGACATAAAGAGCAAGAAGCACAGAGAATATGTAGACCGCGGAGCAGTTCTCATTAGTTATTCTGGATAAGGCCTTCCCACCCAAGTGAATGCTGAATTGGTGGTGCAGAAGGGCCCGCAATGCATACGACTCCCCCTGCGGATAAAGATGGGACAAGTGGAGGGCTGACAACGCGAGTAGGCTGTGCATGACGAAATCAAATGATCGGGCTATTTGGGGGACGCTGTCTTTCCACACCATTTGTTGTACAGGATCCCAGTGTATTGTGTGATATGTCTCCATACAGAAGTTTTGGAAGAGTTCATCAAAGTCAGGGGTGTTCAAGATTAATCGTCCATGCTCATCCCAGGTTCCCATATTCATATGGCTTGTTAGGGAAATGGTGCTGCTGCCTTCAGACATTGAATGGAGCGCATGTCTAAGGAGAGAGGAACCATCATCACCTAGAGCCGTTACATCATCGGGTTGGTCCCCTGCCATGGAGAGACTTTCGTCTTTGTGTCCTCCGGCTGAGCTATTAGGTTGTTCGGCCAATGGAGTATCCCATGTCACACCGTCAGGGATCTCTGCTGTAAATGTTAGCATACGTCTCTAGAACAGCCAGGGGGGTCTCTATAGCTGCAGACTAGCAATAGCTGATGCCAGCTCTGTTCCGTTATCCTCGTTCGTCCCCTTGGATGCCTCAATCTGCTCTGTCGTTATCTGAGTGCCGTCGTAAAATAATGCGGTATTTTTTCTCTCTTGCAAGACAACTGATGTTCTCTCCCCCATGACTTTTCTATCCCCCTCACCCTTTCGAGGCAATTCTATTTCCCTGTTATTTTTAGAGCCGCGCTTTTTCATGTCTTGTGGTAATATATTCTTCGGGAGGGGATAGGCCCTTTGCTAGATGAGCATCAGCACCTGTCGCTTGTATCAATCGAGCGCTACTCACAATCTCTGCCATAGATGGCGGCCATGACGCATGGTCCATAGATCTGTACGTAGTGTATCGGCCATTCTTGCAAATAATTAGAGCTATATCGATACCATCGACTTCCCCTAATTCGTAGGCTTTCTTAATTAAGGTATTCCTTCTCCTGTTTATGCCCTCGTTCTTTCGTTTCCTTTTAATCCTCTCATTATTGTGTCCGGGAATTTTAGCACCCATTTTATGCGGAATCTACTCCAGTGGTTAGGAAGCTTTTTCGATTTGTGGCCCGTCTTGTTGCTTAGAGCCGCGTTTCACTGGAGCTTTCTGTCATTAATAGTTCTATTTAAGGACTCTCTCGCATTGATGGCCAACAGGTGCACTAGAAGTCGGACACAGGTGCTGAATTTGAACTTAGGAGGGGACTGCTTTTAGAGAGAGATTTTGGTTTGGAGATAGGGATTCCATAGGCAAATATCTTAAAATATTTCTTTGTCCAAAGTTATGAGTCGGTTGTGTCCAGGTATGATTACAAACAGCTCCTCATGGATGTCTTTGTTTGATTGGCGGACTCGAAGTCATTGTTGCGTGTATGACATGTAACATTGAAAATAAGTACAGAAGGGCTCGTCTACGAGAGTAATAAGAGATCTACCATTAACCAGTGAATGGGATTAGTGACTTCAATTTGACACGCCTAGTCAAAAGGGTTGAAGCGCATAATCTGGGTAAATTCTCCCGTCACTTCTTCATCGCCTGCGAGACGTATGGCACACATATCCCGGATCCATTAGGTGTACACTTGAAGTGGTTTTTATATATATAGCACTAGCGATAAGTGGCTCCCCAAGGCCATTTTCACTCTATATATGAGTTTGTACAGTACTAGCGACTAAGTTTGAACCGAAAACACGAAAATTCGCGTAACCTCCAGCACCACCTTTTTTAATTTTTTTAATTATGAACCAACTACGTATACCTTTGGGCCAGATCTCTGGCAATAGAAAGAGAAATACCCAATTGACTTCTTATAAACGCGGAGAGATTATAGGAGCTCTAAAAATGGGGCATAAACCTATCGAAGTAGCAAAGGTGCTTAATCACCCGCCCGAGACTGTCGCAACTACACGACGAAGATCTTTATTACGCACCAACGGCGAGACCCTTCCGCGCAGCGGTCCGAAAATAACATATACCGATCGAAACGTTCGAAAGCTTGTACGATACTGCCGAGTACACCCAAAAGATACGTGGCAGCAAGTGAAAGATCGAGAAGGGTTCCTATAGCATAAAGATACGCTGAAGAAAATGCTAGAGCCTTCGGGCATACTCAATTGGAGGGCTAGAAGTCGGCCGGAGCTTACAGAAGCTCATGCGCGTGCTAGACTTGCCTGGGCAGTAGCTAGAAAAGACTGGACTCTCGAACAATAGCGGCAATATATGTGGTCTGATGAGTGCTCTGCAGAGCGGGGCAAAAGCGGGGCACAAGTCTGGGTATTCCGGACGGTTAAGGACGATAAGTAGAAGCCAGAGTTCGTCGAAACTTATAAGAAGTCAAAAGACTTATCTGCTATGGTCTGGGGCTGCTTTTGGTTCGTAGATAGCAAGGTCTACCGGTCAGATCTTTATATAATGGACCGAGACTTCGAATCTAAAAAGCATGGCTACTCAGCACGCTCTTATATCGAAGTGCTGGACGACCAGCTGCCTAGGTGCTGGCAGCCGGGTCTTATTTTTATGCAGGATAATGCTTCTATCCATACCGCCAGGACAGTGACTCAGTGGTTCAACGATATAGGTATACCACTAGCAGCACACCCAGCTGTTTCTCCTGATCTGAACCCGATCGAGCACATTTAGTGGCACTTTAAAGCGTAAGTGCTAAAGCACTACCCTGAGCTTAACAACATAGGCAACAGCGAAGCGGCCCAACAGGCCTTAGAAGAGGCCCTAATTGAAGGCTGGAATGCCTTGCCTGACAGATTATTTAAGCAGTACGCCGACAGTATGCCATATAGAGTAGAAGCAGTGATTAAGGCAAAAGGATGGCACACGAAATACTAATTGTCACGTGGAGTGGATCAATAGAAAAGCCGAGTAAAACTGTATCAATAGCTTCAATTTTAATCTAAATCGGTTAAGTAATTAAAACGTGGTTGTCGGCCGAAGTTGTGGCCTATATAATAATTTTGGTGGTCGGTGCAAACTTAGTCGACGGTACTGTATAGTAAGAAAATAGCCGTAGATTGTGTAGGTGTGTAAAATTGTTGACTTTGATCAACAGCCAGCCCGCTTGCTTTACTATCCAGCAGTCTCCACTAATACACACTTTCAGTTTGTATCCTTTAGACAAGATGAACAGTACAGAGCCGGTTTCTTTCCGTCCATTGCCCCGTAAATTTCGGACGGATCTGGCCGACACTAATACGTTGATACTGCCCGATGCTGGATCTGTATTCTTCAACATCAGCAGCCTTAGGAAGCTGAGCGAGTTTTTATACAACAGAAAGCACTCCAGCTCAGCAGGATGCTCAGGCAAATATGTCTCGACATCCCCGATGGCCGAGTGTTGCCATCTAGGAACAAGTCTCATCTTATTATGTTGTCAAAAGCACGACCCGACTTGCGGGCCATCATTGTAGGAGGATCAGTCGCCGGCTTAACACTGGCACATGTATTTGAGAAAGTAGGCATTGACTACACCATCTTCGAGCGCCGCGACATATCTCGGCGCCGACATCATGACTTCGCAAATGGAGCCGGCATTCTCGATCAGCTCGGCGTGTACAAAAATATGGATCTGATTCCCAGTTCGATTCAGTACTCAACAACGACATATGCCCCTGTGAAGTTAAATCCTGCGGAAGATTAAATATATTTCAGTGAAAAAGTGCGTTGCCTGTTTCATAACTTCACACCCCTAAAATATTAGAACCCCCTTCCCCAAGATAATGTGTCCTTCTACCCCACATCCTCTTAGTTTCGCCTATTCTTTCATTCAAAGGTAAAACAAGTGTTGTTTTATTTTATTCAAATTTAACGTTCCATTGAATTAGCGCATTCTTTGTGGTTGCGTCATTTCTTCCATTGGCCAGATTGAAGCACACGAAGGAATGCTGGGGGCAAGCCTCGCTGCATACAACCACCGAGGGTATTGCTGGTGGAGATTTTGCTGGAGACAAACGGAGCCTGGGTGGGCTTGTTGCTCGTATTTTGACCAACACGATCTTATCCAGGAGTGATCGCCCTTGGGCTTCAAACTAACTGTCATCATCGTCTCCGATATAAGGGACATAATCTGTCCCTCATCACAAGTCAGCTGCAAATCAGGAATTGTGCATTCTGTGACACTGCGCTGGTACGTGCATAATTGTGAGCTTTGTCGTGAGCTATTGGCTGTGTTGTAACAGCGAAGAGGAAGAATGTGGCATGTGCTACTGTAATATTGAGCGGTGACCTTCAAAAATGGAACGTCTTGTGCCATTTGTGTATCTTTTCCAATAAAGAATGTCGAATTTGCATCGTAATTGTCATGAACAGGTCCCGACTAGTTTGTACTTGCAAGAAGGAGGGACTTCTGAGCAGCGCGTGGCTTGCACGAGCGGCGAACCCGATCGAAAATCTTTGCATTTGGCGAGTTAGGCACAGAAGAAGGACCAATAATGATATGAGTAATTTAGAATCAATGGAGTTGTGAGCGAGTTTGTAGTTATTGGAAAGGAGCGGAGGAGTGGTTAAAGAGTGGAGGGACGAAGCAGTGGTATTTATACTTTCGTGAAAGCAGCGTCCACCCACCTTGCCGGACCCCTGTGGTAACCGCTAAACTTGAGGGGGTAAGCTGTAATACTAAAATAATAGTAAAAAACCCTTCTAAAGCAATATAACAGTTTATTAATTCACTACATCAAAAAATTACTAAACCGAAATCGGAGACATAGCCGTTTCACAGAGCACTTGTGCAAGAGTTTTTAAATGACATTGGATGAATCCCGATATTGTCCAAGAAATGCCGAGGTTATTGGATTGGAAATAAAGGCCTAAAGGCTAAGTTCTGAGTGAGCGAAAGCCTAAAATATAGAGGCCCTTGACAGAGTTTCGAGCCTTACAGGCCGACAATAGAGGACAAAGACGAAGCAAGCAAGCAAGTATCAAGAAACATCACCCGATCTACTTAAGTCTCACCCTCAAATGCCTTTCTCAAGCCTTCAATCTCAATCTTCTTCATGCCCAACATAGCCTTCATGGCCCTCTCGCCCCTCTCCCCACCAGCCGAAATATAATCAACCAACTGCACAGGGATGACTTGCCAGCTAACACCAAACCGATCCCCAACCCAGCCACAGTCCTGTTTTTTCTCATCCCCGCCCTCCTTGAGTTTCTCCCAATAGTAGTCGACTTCCTCCTGATCCTTGCACATTATCTGGAAAGAGACGGCTTCGCTGTGCTTGAAATGCGGCCCGCCATTGAGCGCTGTGAATGAAGAGCCGTTGATAGTGAAGGCCACCATCATCACACTGCCAACGGCGAAATTGTGGTGTTCCTTGCCGGCCGCAGTGTAGCTGGGTAGATATCGATGTTAGTAATTGCTCAATTGAAGCGATTGTTTGGAGTTTACGCGTACTAGCTAGTTTTTGTTATAGCGCCGTCCTTGAAGACGGATGTGTAGAATTTGGCGGCTTCTTCAGCTTCGCCATTGAACCAAAGACAGGTGGTGATTTGGGACGGCATTGCTTCAGGTAGATCTGAGTTCCTCATAAAAGAGTACCTTTGTATGGGCGGGTTGAGGTGGAATTTGATGTGGGGGTTTGATATGTCGTTTCTGGAGTGGGTGGGGCGTTGCGGGTATATCTGGAGGGTTGAGTTAAAGCGTAATGGAAGCGGGATTAAAGAACAGTAGTGTTCGAGATACAAAATATCAATCAATAGTTGAAATTGAATTGAAATTCGCGATCCAGACAAACATGGGATTATTCGATATACTTATACCCAGATCATGTTCGAGGCATCGTGGCGATAATCCGTTAAGCGGAATAAACCCATCCACTAACGGCGGGGTTGCCTGACACGCCAAGGGGCCACAGTGAATATCCCGTGTTGCTGCCTGGGTGGCTTCTCTTTACCAATGGCCGAAATAAATAGGAAAAAACAAAGTACGGGGTAACATAGCTTGATAAAAGATGCAGGGTTGCAGCGCTTTGCAGCGCCAATAATACAAAAACTGAAGTGTAGATACAATTCTTTATAACCGAAAAATCAACAAAAACAGCTACTTATATATATCAAATTCTGTTAAATTGCTTTTGAGTATTTGA
This sequence comes from Bisporella sp. PMI_857, assembly GCA_021307315.1. NCBI lineage: Eukaryota > Fungi > Ascomycota > Leotiomycetes > Helotiales > Helotiaceae > Bisporella > Bisporella sp. PMI_857. The sequence continues at coordinate 145,589 of JAJSPD010000068.1, forward strand.
GACAACGACAAAAATTCTATAAAAGTCTCATCCAAAGCAACTATATTCCTTTCCTAGAGTCGGAATCCAAGTCTCATTGGACACGTTGCTTGGCTTCTTATAGTACTCGCTCTTTTACCATCCTAACGCAGCACGGATAGCTGCGGCCAGAACTTTACCCTCCGCAGCGTTAGTTGCCGCGTTAGGATGATAATCGCAACCTACGTCCGACCCCTGTGTGGGCCAATCCACGAACTGCACCTTTGAGCTACCAAGTTGTGAGATAGCAGCCTTAAGAGCATTGGTCTGGGTTGTCTTCTGCTTATCAGCCGCTGTAGGATAGGTGTCGCTAAGCATTGGGGAACTGAGTAGAAAGAAGTAGGCATTTGGATAGTATTTCTGGATATCCCGGATAAACTTCACCATTGCTGCTGTAAACACCGTAGGGTCGATGGGGCTACGGGCATTAAGGTAGCTCCAGTCATTAGTTCCAAGGTTGATAACAACAGCTTGAGGCGTCAAGGAGGAGGGAAACGAATAGCTCCCATCCGCATCGTTTGCTCCGTAGCGTGTATAAAGCTGTGGCATGAGAGGGCTGGAATCAGGAGAGCCAGTGGCGTAATTACGGACGAGTCCCTTGCCACTCCAGGCCACGACACTATAGTCTGCACCGAGAGCTTGAGCCGCTATGGCGCCGTAGGTTTTTGGATTGTCTTCTAAAGCTGCAGTATTGACACATGGAAGCGTGCCATCAAGCCCATATCCGACACTAATGGAGTCGCCAACGATCTCAATGCGACGTGTAGGAGCTATATCTGTGATGAATGGCCCATTGGCTGTGACGGCTCCGATAGAAAAAGTACCCAATCCAGCCTCTGAGCGCTTGCGGAGAACGACAGTGTGAGTACCTTGAGATAATCCAGCTGGTGTGGAGATCGAGGTACCGTTAACGTGTGAGATAACTGCCGGCGCGCCACCATCGATAGCCAGGTCAATGCTGTTGTCTCCAATTATGGATGTGATGGCGATGTTGGCCTTGCTTCCTGTAAATGTGAAAGATACCCCGGTGCCGGGCCAGGTAAGCTCTTGCGTGGCAGGATTGACACGACCAAGAAGACGAATTGATGGGTTCGCTCGTGGGCCTAACCGGGCAGATGTGACTGTGCTGACGAGAAGAACAAGAAGTGAAGGATATAACATTTTGCTAAACTTCGCAAAAGTCGCACTTTTACCTGGAAAAAAAAGGGGAAGGGGTTAGTGGGCCTTATATAATGCTTAGGGTAGAAAGGTTCCGATTAGTTTTTCCATCTACGGGCTTGTCGGTCCGTCGATTCCTGAAATCGTAGCTATAATGTACAATACATTAAGCGTTTGTGTTCCGTAGACCCGTTGTGGGGGATCGACAATGGAGTAACTTTAAGTGCCGGGATTATTGCACCAATGAATGAGAGCCCAGGGATGTGACCCCTTACATGTTATACACAACATGTGTAAAGAGACAGGGAGATGTCTTATTTTCCAGTTTATGCCTCAGGCTTCATCGAAAGCGCCGAAAATGGAACTCGGAGGGTTCCCCTCCGGCCGAATCTATGATATAGTTCAGCTGTAGTATCTGGCGAAAGCGTTCTCCCCAAAACCTTGCAGTCTGAATATATTACAAATATGAACAGTCTAAGGTCACTAAGGTTGAATCGCCCATGCTCATTGACGGAGTGCCATGGGGAACAATGGTGAAGTAGGCCATAGACACACCAAGCTTCCTCGACTGTTTATGAGGACGACCGTAGTTTAATATGAATGGACAAAATTCACAGTTATACATTCCATGCGGCCAAGACGCTGAATATATGATTCAAAATCGCTCGATATAAGGGGCGGTATGAAAATCGTCGGCGTATAATTCTTCTGCAGTAGATCTATTTTCTCCTATAGACTGAATGAAATAATCCCATTATTTTCTGTATCTATAAAGCTCTGTATTCTTTGGACAATTGGAACAGATGTTACTCGCTAGTTGCACATTTATTTGTCAAAGCCGTGGCCCTGCGATGACGAGCCGCCAGTAGAATCTCCTCTTGCAGCCAGTGGGAGCACCTGTATGGATAGTTGCACGCTGCATAACCGCCACTAAGGCGGCTGAGACAGCCTATAAATAAATCTAATTCACCCTGCTAATGTTCATGCTTGAGTGCGCAAGTGGACGCATATACTTTTTAACAAAACTCACGGAAGGAATACTAATGGCTCAATGATCTATCAGATTTCCAAACTCGCAACTGGGAAAACGCGGATGACATTAACACTCAATTCCCATACAATGAAGTAATTAATGGCCCCCGTTCGTCGATCCGTTCAGTATACCATTTGAATGCCCGTTCGTATATCCATTCTTCAACGCATCTAACTTGCCATTCAAGACGCCATTCATAGTATTGTCGGTGTTATTGTAGATCCCACTTGACAGACTTTTAATTGTACTATCACTTGCCACCACATCATCAACCATAAGTCGAGAGCATCCGAGGTAGTTCAATGGATTGCAGAGATCCGCCAACTTCTTTAACTCAATCTTCTCATGAACACTAGGGTCCTCAATCAGGACGTCGAATAGTGGTTTATTGGTCTCAATTGACATCTTGCATGCAGCATAAACGATGTCATGAGCTGCCTGGCGTCCAGTAAATGGAGCCATACCCATCATGACAGCCTCGGCGACGATCAAACCTCGTGTTGAGTTCAGATTATCTAACATAGCATCGACGTTCACCACAAGACCCGCGAGAGCAAAGTTCGTTTGATGCAATGCACCACATGCGATAACAAATGAATTTGGAAGAGCAACCCATTCAAGATGCCAAGGTCCTGAAGCTCGCTCAAAATCTGATACCATAGCATCCAATGCTAGGCTTGCATCCGATCGGAGGATCTTCGAAGCCGCAAGAACGACCTCGCTTGAGATCGGATTCCGTTTTTGAGGCATTGTGGATGAAGCGCCTCTGTGTGGGACGAATGGTTCTGAGACCTCGCCCAGTTCGTTCGAGGACATGAAAATTATGTCTAAAGCGATCTTGCCGAGAGAGCCCCCGATCAAAGCCAAAAATGAGATAACCTCAGCAACGTGGTCTCGTGCTACATGCCATGAGATGGCTGAATCTTTCAAGCCGAGCTCAACTGCGAGTTGCTTTCGGACCCTGAGGCCGGTATCGTCTGAGCCGAGAGAAGCTAATGTACCTGCTGCACCTCCGAAAGATACTAGTAAGCAACGCTCTTTGATTTGGTCGAGTCTTTGGAGGTGTCGTTGGAAACCTGAGAGGTATACGGCGCACTTATATCCAAATGTCACGGGCAGTGCATGTTGGAGGTGGGTTCGTCCAGCCATGGGGCTTGCGTCCGTCAGCTAGGAATTGTTTGGCCATATGGAGAACTCACGTGTCGCGGTGTTCTACCGAGAGCTTCTTGAGAGTACAGATCAGTTCAATTAGGAGTCCCCTAACAAGATCGAGTCCTTTCTTGACCTGTAGCATCGATGCGGAGTCCATGATGTCTTGTGTTGTGGCTCCCCAATGGATATATGCTGCCGACTCGTGATCGACCATCTCGGTCAACTGGCGAACGAGAGGCAGAACTGGATAGCCTACAATGTCTGTTTCAGTAGAAAGGCGCTCGAGGCTGCGGCTCTTTAGCAAAAGATCTTCCACCGCTGCCATAGTACTACTTACTTGATATTTGACACGCTCGCTTGTGCTGTGATTACCTCTCCAACTTGTCTGGGAATGATCCCAATAGTAGATTGAGCTCTCGCAAGAGCGGCCTCCACATCGATCATACTTTGAATGTACGCTTCATCAGAGAAGATGCTGCGGGCTTCTTCGATCCCGAATAGGTTGCGGAACACACGCGAATCAATTGCACTGACATGGGACATGATGGAAAACGTTTGAGCTGGGACGGAGACAGGATATAGATTACCCTACGTCGTCTGTATCTCGCTTAGGTATTGCGGTGGCGTGAAAAACTCCTTCAAAGCGCTTGAACAGTGCTGGACGATGGCTGAATTGGTCGAATAGGTGTTCCGGGAGGCTTAAGTACTTTGACACGTACTGTGTGCGCCAATGATAAATGAATCGTCGAATTCATGCCATGTAACTCTAACGCCCAGGAGCTTCCCCAGTGAGATGACAAAGTATTGAGCAAGATAATGAAATAGCAATAATCGCATTCTTATTGCGAGGGCCTCGTTACTCCGGCTCGGGATAGCTGCTAAGCCGAACGCGGACCCACACTTGAAAAATGGCCACGTGAGGGGGGGTATGGGTACGAATCATCTCCCACATGCCCCCAGTTAATCGAGCTCTCATTCTGACAGGTTTCTCCCCTAGACCGTGTATTGCTGACTCGAATGATGATGATGAGATTGGTTGACTACAGTTACGATATTGTGGGGTGGCTGAACTGGGACTAGGAAGGAAGTTATGCCTCATAAGCAAGGCATAAAGTCATTTGGGTTAGGGAGTCGATAAGCGCTTTCTTATCCGAGCAGTGTATCCCTTGATTTTGTGTAGCCTCAATATTGAAGATTGAATATTGCTTCTGGGCTCTCTAGGGCATCCAGGTCTTGTTCATGTCGCAAACTCGTCTGGCTAGTCTCGTTTAGTGCAGCCATCGATATGGAGGACGATGAGGGCTCTGTCGCCTCTACAAACTCGAGAGTCGATGCAGAAGGACCGACTCCAGCGGCCGGGAATGAAGGACTATCGCCGTCCTATGTACCCCAGGTTTGGTAAATTATTTGTTGATAATTCCTTGCCCCTCCAAGCTATACTAACGAGTGATCAGTGATCGATGTAGAATGTACGTTTTCTTTGTCGTCATGCACGCCAAGAGATGTAACGCTAACCTCAAATTTGCTAGAAAGAAGATTCGTTGTGATGGAACACGCCCAAAATGCGGAAACTGTACATCGGCTCAGCTCGAGTGTACGATTTCAGTGAAACTGCGTCGAAAGACGAAACCGCGGAGGTTCGCCGTCTGAAACCATCAATGACAGCCTATAATTGACACTGTTAGATACATCCCAGCCAAAGACGAGATAAATGTCATAGACAAGGTCATGGCAGAGAATGAATCTTTGAAGAAGCAACTCAAAGCAGCGGCGTTTCAGTCCAAAGCATCAAATTCCGTTAGTGCTAGTTCGCCCGAGGCAGCAGCCCCACCGATCTCGTTGCAGAATCTGCCATCCCAAAGTCACCCTGGTCTTCCGACCCAATCTCGATTGCCGGATCCAGTAATCAAGCATTTAGGTCGGTTGATTACAACTGATGGTGGAGTTGATCGTTTCGCAGGCTCTACCACAGGTGTGCATTTTGTTCATACCGTAGAGCAAAAGTACCAGGAGATATTTGGTCACTCAGAGATATTCCCGGAGAGTATGTATAAGCTTCACATGCTTCCCCAGCCAAAGAGTTTATACTCCCATACCAATAACCCCGAATCTTTGCAGCATCTAAGTCGCGGGCTCTATCAGCCGCGCTCTTACTATTTCGGTAAATGTCACAGGTTCTTTCGCAAATGGGGAACCTTACAGCCAATTCTGGCACCCAAACAATTTTTTGCGGGCTTTCACCAAGTCATGGACTTTGCCGAAAATAGATATGTCATGGAAATCGAAGCCAAACCAAGCAGTTGGAACCAAGTTTGCCTGGTTTTGGCTGTTGATGCTTGGGATGACCCTGGGGGCACAGACTCCGCCGATGTATTCTTCGGTTTGGCTAGTGAAACGTATTTCCAAGTTATCGAAAGGGGAGACTTGTCTAGTCTCCAATCATTACTTCTCATGGCGCTGTATTTCCAACTGTCTGGGCAACATTCAATGCTTGCGCAGTATAGCGGCATGGCTGTTCGGCTGGCACAGTCTTTAGGGCTACATCGTCACACTCGACGTTTCAAATTCTGTGCAGGAGAACTAGAAATGAGAAGTCGAATATGGTGGTGTACTTACATCTTGGACATGTGAGAATATCCTATAGTCGAGAGATGAGATCATGCTCACATCATACAGGACCTCGAGCATTTGTCATGGATTACCAAAGTTGATTCAGGATGAAGACGTTGATACAAATCTGCCATTTGACTGCGACTTTGATGACATGAATATCACAAGTCTTCCGATGGCTCTTCCCGGAGAGGCCACGCGATTTAGCCTTTTTCTTTCATATATCAGGCTCTCTCGGATTTTGGCGAAATGTACGAAGCAACTATACACAACTACTCAGCGACGAGGCGGAGTTGAAAAGATTGCACTTCTTGATCACGAGCTACGTACTTGGAAACATGCATTCAACAACGCGTTCATGTCTAGTGTGCTTGATCCCCTGGGGGGTCGAAGTGAAGACATAGATCAGGTAGACAGAGCGCATACTCGATTGAAGGAGGATCAAGAATTCACCGTGCCTTATCTACAGCTAATGAGCAATTTCGCGATGCTTTTGATCTATCAACCTGCGTTGACTTTTGATGCAGATCATCCGACCTTTGACAAAGGCCTCGATATCTGCGTTCAAACATGCACAGACATTCTGGCCTGTTTGGAGGGTAGTCAGAGTGAGCGACGATTGTTTTATCTCCAGCCTACCGGAACAAGGCTAGCCTCTCATGCTGCGCTAATGTTCCTGTACCACCGATGGAATTCAACCACCATTGGCGTAAGTGAGCAAGATGTTGAACATTTATCCAAATTGAACTCTACTTTAGCAACGCGTATGCAACGCGCAATTGCTCTACTAGAACAACAGATCTCCGGGTATCTTGCAATTGGCTTTCCTAGACTAGCGCCGCTAGCATTGTCACCAGGGCGTATGTTGCAGGAGACGATTGCAAAGCTTCAAACCATGACCACACGAACAATTCCAGCGACAGAGCGTGAAGCGACTAGTGTTGCCCCACATTCATTTGAGCAAGCAGGGCAGCATGCTCTTCAAGACATGTTTGATGGCCAAAGCATGGAAATGTGGCAAGCGAGCGCTCTAGGGGGGTTAAACCAGCTAGACATGCTCGAATGGACAACTGATCTTGCCTCAGCTCCATTTGACTCATATCTCATGGATTTTGAGCCACAGCGTGCACAGCAATGAACAACTACAACCGAGAAAGAGCAAGATTTAACGAACAAGCCGACTGCATACCAATCGCCTCACGCTGTATGATGCTTTGGGGTGCATGCTTGAACCCTAGCCTCAAGTTCCTGAAGGCGAGGTCTATTATGGTGCTTTCCCCACAATCCAGCTCTTACTCCCCAGTGGGATACAATTACAGGAGGTAATGAGTGTGCAAGCCCTAATTATGTGTCGCGGAATAAGGCCTTATTCCGAGACGGCGTAAGGCGGGATAAGACCTTTTCTACTCCATGGGGACCCCGCTAAATTATGCGACAAGTGGCTCCCCACAGAATCACGCTTAGTAGCGAAGCCTTAAGGAACTAATATTTCGCACAACTGGTTTGATCTATAAGACAAGCATGTCTCCCAGCTTCTCGACCGGCCATCAGTCTTTCAATCTTTTACCTCGAAGATCCTGACAGCGTTTGTGTCTGCATCACCAACAATATGACTACTACTACAGATGAAAAGGGCATTGCCTCATCCCTTAGCGAGGATCAGAGAATTGAAGATGCCGAGGACCAACGATCAGGCAAAGATATGAAGGAATCCGGGGTTTTTGAAGGTGCCCTCGATTATTCCGGTGCTGTTAGAAAGAGCAACCCTCTCGAGATTGCTCTAGTCAAGAAACTCGACTGGAGAATCATGCCAACCCTCTGGGCAATGTACTTCCTCAATTACGTGAGTTTAACATTTAGTAACTAATGATGATACAACAGATGCATTTGCTAATTTGTCTTCACAGCTTGATCGAAGTGCGATTGCTAGTGCTCGACTAAATGATCTTGAAGAAGACCTGGGTTTAGTCGGAAGCCAATACAACACTTGTATCTCAATCCTCTTCATTGGGTACATCACCCGTTGTTTCTAGCCTTACTAGAGAAAACTAATTATGTGCAGTTATTTGATCATGCAAGTACCGTCGAACATGCTTATGAATTCTGGGAAAGTTCGTCCGTCTATCTACATGGGTTTATGCATGGTACGCTTTGCAGCATTTTTCTTCTTAGTCAAGCAAATACTAAGTATTAATCTCAGGCTCTTTGGGCCATCGTGTCTGCATTGACATCTATGGTCAAGAATTACACTGGGCTCGTTCTCGTTCGCTTCTTTCTTGGTGTTACCGAAGCGCCATTCTACCCTGGTGCACTCTACATGCTTTCTATTTTCTATACCCGAAAGGAAATAGCAGCTCGGATTGCTATCCTGTATTCAGGGAATATCTTCGCCACAGCGTTTGCTGGCCTCATCGCTGCAGCGATTTTCGAAACCCTTGATGATGCACATGGCCTTGCAGGATGGAAATGGTGAGAGAGTAATGACACCCTAAGCTGTAGCAATTTCTAATACATCATAGGTTATTTATTATTGAGGGAGCTGTAACCTTCGTTGTCGCACTCGTTGCTATCTTCCTCCTTCCGGACGACCCACTGACAACCCGCTGGTTAAGCCCTGACGAGCAACAACTTGCACATTCCCGAATCGCGAAAGACACCGTCAACCTCGCCCCTAATAAAGGCGCCATTGCGGGTCTCAAGCAAGCAGTTAAAGACCCGTTATTCTATCCTCTCATCCTTATGCAAAATTTCCATATCTCTGCTTGCTCATTCAACAACTTCTTTCCCACTGTCGTCGGCTCTCTTGGTTTCAACCGCACCCTCACTCTCGTGCTCACCTGCCCTCCCTATCTCGTCTCTGGCTTTGTAGGTTGGTTCCTCGGCCTAAGCTCCGGTAAATTCAACGAACGGACTTGGCATATCACTGGAGCCATGGGAACTGCGCTAGTTGGCTTTATCATTTCATGCATCTCTCTCGACCCTGCTGCTCGCTATGTAGCATGCTTCCTCTTCGCATCCGGTGCTTATGCCATCAACTCTGTTATCCTCGGCTGGTGCACCGCAACGCTTGGACAAACTACAGAGAAGAAGGCCGTCAGCTTAGGCCTGATCAACACTTTCGCCAACTTGTCATATGTCTACACCGCATACTTATACCCCAAGTCTGATGGGCCAAGATATTTGACTGCCATGTCTGCCAACTCTGCGTTCGCAGTCGCGACGATCATGGTGGCGTGGGGGCTAAAGCTCTTCTTGGTGAGGAAGAACAAGCAGTTGCGAGCTTCAAACCCCGCTACGGTCTTATACTATGCTCACTAGATGTCAAGTCGAGTATAAATGAACTGTGCCATTGTGTAAGACTTGAAATGTGGGTTGTGGATCTTCATAGCATAGTCATAGAGTCTGATCGAAATCATTCCGTTCATTGAAGGAGGAATTCTATCATTCGAGTGCAAATACCCTACTAAGCAAAAAAAACACAAAAAAAGCATATTTACTTCTTAAAGCATTAAAAGACTAGGCTATCAACGAATGCGCTATTTACAATCCCATATCAAATGATTAATTACGGAGTAGTCCTATGAATTTCATACTCACAAACCTTGGGCAGCGTCGATTTTGGCTATGATGTGGACAATAGATGCCATCCGACTGAAGCCCAGACCTGTAAAATTTCTAGAAGGCGTAAACGCCAGTATTAAAAACCAGTATTATCAGTTTTTTTAACAAATTAATAAGCTATAAGTACAAATTTCTACAAACTAAATTGTTTGCACCTTTTGGTTCATGTTCGGAAAACATATTTCATAATTTTTGAAGCTTTGAGCCCTCATCCTTCTCATTAACTACCCTCCTTTCCGTCTCCTGCACAGCCGTAGAATTCTTTGTATTTTTCCTCCCATATGTTCGCGAACGTCGTGACATCCAATCTCACTTAACGGCAGCCTAGCCTTAAACACCCTCCAAATGGGGCGACTGAATCAGACGCAGATCACCCATCGCGTTTGAGGCCTGCGAAGAAGGCTGAGTTGGCGGAATATATTCATACTTTAAAGCTTCTCGACGTGAGAGCTTGAAGCTAGATCGTCGTTTCTCGAGCACCCGGAAAGTCGCAGAAGGGGTGACCACCGGGTTACCCTGCGAGTACAGGGCGAGACTCGTGAATAGGCTCGACAACGAGCATAGGGCAGCGCTGTTGGCTGCCTTAGGATAAACAAAAGGAGTGGCGTTAGACGAGGAATACTCCAATACGCCTATGGCAAGTTTTAAACAATGCTGAACGTCTGTTTAAAACTGTCGTCAAACCGGTCCTTTGAATGCACTTGCGCAACTCCAATCCTCGTATACTCAACATCTCCAGTTTCCGACATCTCTCCCGGTGAAATCCCTGCATACAAGTCCCCCCGCTTCTTGATCGGCTTACCGTATCTTTGTCTGAGCGTTTTAGTCGTGGAGGCGTGGTAACCTACTATACTTTTGAAACCACAGAATATTGTAATAACGACGCTTGCTAATCACCACCACGCAACCAGGCTACATCATTGCAGGGAGCGTCGTGGCTTGCGTCCTTTACATGCTTACCGAAATGGTGACGTGTAGACCCTTTACTGGAACACTAGTCAAGTTCCTTGACCCAGCTGCTGGCTTTGCAGTAGGGTTATCATATATGTGAGCAGCATGAAAATTTATAATGCAATTCGTATAGTTTTGACTAACCATGCAAGTCTATCAAACGTATGTTCCATGGCAATTTTAAACGCCCAATCGGCTGAATTGGCCGCATTATTAAAGGACAACCCCAAGCGACACAACGTAGAAACTGAAATAGGAATTAACGTTTTGTTCATTGCATTGACAACAATTTCTCATTGCGTTGGTGTGAAGGTATGGCGTCCTGCAGTCAACAGTCGTTTTGTATTACTTACAAGTAACAGTTTTACGGCGGACTAGAACGAGCACATATAGACTTCGCTAATACTAAACTCTCTGCTTACTTCTGCCAAGGTTGTTATGTGGTTCAAACTGAGCTTATTCGTATTAGTTTGTGTTTTCATGCTGATCATCAACGTCGGTGATAGGTGATTTAGAAGCTTCTTCATGTCGTAAGTGCTTACAGTTATTGCAGGTGCCGGTCCCAGAGAAGGATCGTTTTCGAGGAGTATGTCACCATATTCGCTGAGCCTTTCTCTGCTAAATATCTACGCCAGGCTATACGTCGCACGCTTTCACACCAGGCTGGAAACCCACTGGTTTCAATAGTACCATCCCCACTGTTTTACAAAGCACAGGAGTAGATGACACTCACCTTGGCATCGACGGACCCGGAGGTGGCGCTTATTCGCTTTGCTGTATGTATAAATGCCATCTATCATTTTCAATGTGGCGAAAGAGCTAAGCACTAGCGAACAGGACTGTTGTGACTTTGGTAATTTTCTCGTGTAAGGGCGGGGAAATTGTAGCAATGACAGCAGGCGAGGCAAAAGATCCATAGAGAGATGTTCCACTGGCTATGTCTTTCGTATACATCGTCCCACTCTCACTCTACCCACTTATACCCTTATCCACTGGATCTAATGTCAATTATGCCGACCCACACCTACCTAGGCTGTGGGCCAAAGGAAAAGGTGGCATAGCGTTATCACCGTTTGTCATTGCAGCACAGTCGCAAGTCTGGCAATCTCGGGAGCAAACCTTCCTATCTGAGCTACGTCACAACCATATTAAGAGTACACCAGGAGTATAGTAGAAGTATATTTTCTACTTTGAGTTATATTTTGAGTAACTGGGAGCAAATTATCAAATAAGGCAATGCTGACTCAAGAATGTCGCAACAGGTCAGCACTGCAAGGCCTGCCAAAGGCGCTTAATCTTCTTTTCATTATATCAGCATATACCGCAGCGTTAGTATACCATCGCCTACGGCCAATACCTGAATTTCTGAATGCCGTCTAGAAATACTGCTCTGTACGCCGCTTCTCGTGCTGTCTTCATAGTAGCGCAGACGTATCTACCTACAAAGCTTGCAAATATTTTCGGCCGGACGAATAACGGACACACGCCCCTGTCGGCAATTCTTCTCTGCTCTGCACTAGGCTTCTTGTCTCTTGCTGGGCTGAGCAAATATACTTTATTTCAGGTATTTGCGCACTAATAGAAGAAAATGTTTGGCTTTGGAATAGAATTCTGACTGCTCGACCCAATGAACAGCCTCGCGTTACCCTGTCTGAGGTGTACACCGGTACTATGGCATGTGTTAACATTACTCTCTGTGTTACCTTTCTCAGGTTCAAAGCAGGGTAAGGTAAATGCCGCAAAGGAGACGGATCGCTTCTAACGTGGGCCTAGACTCAAGATAATGGAGAAGAGGGGCTTGCTCGAGCGCGGCTCTGATCTGTACGTTACCAGACTTTTCCGATCACGATGGCAGCCACTCCCTGCTTATATTGGCATCGTGGGTTGTGCGATCGTCATTATATGGTCTGGAATACCGCCACTCTATATCCTTATCGCTAGAGAACACTTGACGTTGTCAAGCAATCTCAAATCAAAGGCCGCTCTTGTGCTCGATGTTGTTGGATATTATATTGGAGTTCGTATTGCCCAGTGCCATACCAGGCTTACAGACTGTGCTCAGAGCTAACCTTTATGCAGCCTGTAATCTTCGCAACGTTCTATTTGTTCTACAAGTACATCACACCTCGCTCATTTCGCGTAGATCTTCGCGATTTGACAGCCAGCCACTACGTCCTTGGCGACCTCGATTACATCGAACAAGAGAATCCAAATACAAACCCTCGCAACGCATCTGTCGCCAACGAGTCGCTCTGTGCAACATCTGCCGTGGAGCTTGAAACGTAGGACAGCTGGTTTACCTTAGATGAATCATCAAGAGAGTGGAACAAAACGGATGTTAATGATGTTATACAGTGGGAGCTAGACCTCAACCCAGAAATGCTGGATGAGGCAGAGGCATAGAGAGCACAGAGAGCGGAAAGGCAAAGAATTCAGGATATCTTAGAGAGACAGCCACCGACGTGGGAGAGGGGATTCTGGAGAGAAATGTGGAGTTTTGTTGTTGTATAGAGAAGAGCCAACAAAACCCTTGTCTTGCAGGAACGCAGCTGACTACAAGTCGAGCCTAGACCTTTTTTTATCTAACATAAATGTCGGAATACCTACCACGTAGCAAATGGCGTAGTAGCTGTGACTACGCTCTTGCTGGTGTGGTTATGATATTCGTTTTTTCTTCTAAGCTACGGCCTATTGCCAGGTAGTTATATAGATAGTAGAAGACCCGCAATCCTCGCGATATGGAACGCGTGAAACTATGTACATGCATTCCAACAATAAAAGAAACATAGTGTTACGATTACGGGGCCTGGGACGGCGGACCTCGGCATGTCAGAGTTATGATCATGTGACCAATGTCGTATCCTTTACTAGCTTGGCTTGGCGTGTCATGTGATCCGATTCCTTTGTGAAGGGATGCTACAGCTTCAGCTACATCTTTCCTCCTTAGTTTAATATTCTCGAATAGAACCTACCTATTAGCCACCTTACAAAGTCCCAGGCATTAAGGCCTCGTGATAGGGGATGGGAGGTTCCAAGGCACTTCAAGGTCCTAGGCAGAGGGATCCCGGGAGCTCCGGGACCCTTTCGTGCTGTCCTTACTGGGATCCATGGGTCGGGGCTTACGGATCCGGGATCCAGTGCTAGGATCTACCAAGTGGTTCCGCCTCCCGAATCCCATAGCCTGCTAACCTAATCGCATAATACAAGCTCTGAAACCTAAAGCTCTTACCGACTTTTGTATTATTCCTTAGCATATATTACCCCTGCACCTGACATTGAGCGGTTTAATGTATTTTTGGAGAGATGCTTTTTTTTTTCTACTTTTTGATATAGAAAGTGCTTCAGAACGCAAATTATAATAGTATTAATTTTTTTAAAAAAATAATAACCACTTGTTGTTATCGCTGCTAGACAGCTTACTCTTTCGCAATGCAAAAGCCTCGGTATCCACAGTTGATGGCTGCGTGATATATGTCAACTAAAGCCAGTCAAGAGGAACGAATATTATTCTATCGGTTTGGTGGTGAAATCGTGAATCTTTCCAGCATAGCCAATGTTTTCAATGAGTCTGAATGTGCCTCTTTAGCTTGATAGAATAATATTGTCGGTTGGAGTGCGTTGGTTGAAAATTCTAAGTGCCGCATTGTTCTTAGCTTGCTATCCAAGGCCATGACACTCTATTTCTCTTTAGCCTAAAGGGAAAAACAAACCGAAAGCATATTGCGTAATATCCTTTATGTACTAATACCTTCCTGCGATCCCAACCATGAGCAATACTTCTTCATGGACACGCCTGGTTTCGACGCAGAGACCGAATCAGAAGAATTCCGCGAGATCGCCCGCGGTATCAAGACTATGCAGCGTAATACCAGGATAGTTGGAGTGTTATGTCACTAAGATCGACCAACCCCGAGTTGAGGCTGTCGGCTTTTATACCAAGAACCTCTCCGCCGCCCTCGCAATACCGGCCCCCCCAAAAAACTACTAAAAAAACTCGAAGTGTTATCTGAAAGCCAAATCAGATCTGGAGCGCTAACAATCCAACAGCTAAAAGAGCTGCTTCAGTACTCTGATGGTGTCAATTACGCACTTATTTGACCCACGGAGCGTTTACCGAGCTCCCTCAGGATGGCACAGTGTTCTCAATAGCATTTGCATAATACTATGCAACGTAGCAAAGCCCAGTACAAGGCCCGTGTACGATAGCTGCTGTAGCATCGACATAAGTAATACCGCAACACAACATTTGTTGTCGCCAAATTACTTTCTTAGGAAGAGCACTTGCCTTATACTAGTTTTGCTTACATTGCAAGTATTTGCATATTACTATTGAGAATACTGGGTTGATAACAGCGCTTCACCACGCTCCTGACAGCCTTGAAAACAGAGCCGGCAGGTGTGTAATTCTCCAGTCAGCTCATTGTTCAAATTTCTTGTAAAGAGTGAGTGGATAACTAGGAAAGATGTGAACTTAGTATCGGCCGGTTGATATAGATGTTCATAGAGCATCATTGCCATGGGATACCAATTAGGCCATACTTCTATACTTGAAGTTAACTATTCATATTCATAATCCCTTGGCTATCCTCCCCGTCCGACTCCATTGTAGGTCTTCTTCTCTTCATATCCTAGAAATGAGCAATACCTTGTTCCTGGTGCCGTCGAATTAGGTTTGACCAGCTTGTGGCCCAATAGCCGACTGCCCGCATACTGCTCTTGTTCCACAGGCTTTCGTGTCGTTGAACCTTAGTTCGTTTTTTTCCTCGTCAACTATTCTCTCAAAACCAACCTCTGAAGATTGTACAAATGTGTCTCCAAATGCATTCCCTGAGACTTTGTCGATGTCTTCGTCTAATTTCTTCCTCTTGAGCCATAAGGAGATTGGGTTTTGCAGCAACGGCCAACGCGGTTGGGCATGTCTGCCGATAAGGCGAATGGTATACACCATAACTATCAGGATGAAAATAGCAAGTGCAAAAGATTTAGGAGTCGAATTGAAGGGTATGGCGCCTGGCTGCATGCTGAAGATAGCTGCGGCGAGTGCGATGGGGTAGAGGATCTGGAAATACGGAAGAAGAGGATTAGCGGAATGGTAAAATATTGGTATAATAAAAACATACAGCAACGGTAAACTCTGAGGTAACCCCATTTTCGACTGCTGCTTCTTTAGCTTCCAGATTTAAGTGAAGCTCCAACTACATATATTTATATATATTGTCAGTGTAAATTTTCCTGATCACATGCCCCTCTAAGGAGACAGGGAAGGAGTCTAACTCACGGCCCTTGAAAACTCCGAACAACAGTTTTTTAGTAGGAATATTCTCCTTTGATTTCTTTGAAGTTGCCGAAAGATGACCTTGATCGCATAAATAGATCGGTGTGCGTTTAAAGAAATATCACTAAAGTAGCCTAGATCTTCGTCACGAGAGTTGAATGACTTCCACGCTTCAATGGTATCACAGAGAACACCATCAAGCAAGCGCAAAAGGTCCATAGTTTTGAGAGCCCAGTTAAAAGACTCCTTCATCTCTGCAGCTCGCTCCCGGGCATTTCCAGAGCGGTGCGATAGCGCAGATGAATGCTCTCTCATCTATTCAAGATGTCAGCAATCTGTATCGTCACAGGTGATATTGAGGGAAGTTTGAGGTTGACCTCGTACATATTGATTGACGCTAAGCTCTAGCTTGTGAATCAGGTAGTCCCACTGGTTTCTCACATAGTCACTTCGGATTTCAAAGACTCTTATCCAATATTCTCTCGGTTTCCAAATCGGGAAGTTCGACTCGAGTTCTCCAGCCGCAATTTGGTCGTGAAACAAATCTTCATCGGATGATTCGGCTAGAATCCCGTCGATTTCAGCATCGACGAAACCATATCCAACCCACCGCCAGTGATCCGATCCAGCCACGACACAAGAGATCTGGGCTCCCTGGATACCCCAAACTTCCATTGGTTCCTGGGGCTCTAAGTCAAACTTATCCAGCTTCAGGAAAGACAGATCTATCCAGTGTCTCCGTGGTTTTATGTTGATCCCCCCCCTAGAGTTCTCTGGTGGGGTAAATTTCCTCAAAATAAAAAATGCTAGATGCAAGTCTAGCTGGAAAGCCAAAAATCCTGTAGAGGGGATCTTGACTGCGATTGAGGTTTGAAATTTGAGGTATTGGTATATAGCATTTCTCAGCACTCGCGCTTGATGGCAAGAGACCGTCGCTGCAAGGGCTTGAATGCAAGTGGGGTCCAGGTCCGTGATATAAATCAACCTTCTTGCAGCATCAGGCAAGTCCATGTGGTCAAATCGCGATTTCTCCAAGGCTCGAAAAAGTCCAGTGGCAGTGAGAGGATTTTCATGCTGCCTTGCGTCTCCTCTTCCATCTAGGTCCGGGAAACAGTTTCTCTCATCAACCCACACTACCCTCTGAACCCCCGCTCTACCTCTACCTGCTTTTACATCTTCAAGATTTGTGCCCCGACAGAAATCTTCTAATACTTCAACCTCCAACGGAGAATCTGTATTCCCAGAGACTATGAAGAGGTTTGGAAGATCCTCTACGTCAGCGTCGACGTTCTTCTTGAGCTCGACCAATGTCTTCTCATTAAGCTTCCGAAGTCTTGAAAATTCCGTACACCATTTTTTCTCGAAGGGTGCGGACACTTCCTGCTCCTGCCTCCACTCAGGGGTTATATCCCTCAAGTCTTGGCCAAGTGCGTCTTGGCGATCCAAAGGCATTGCCACAGGATAACCATGGCAGCCCGCTACCGTATAGGCCTAAAGTTGTGTCTCACTGCCTCCCTGTTAAATTGTCCGATCGAATGGGCAAAAAGGATTGATTGATGGCACAACCAAGGTAGTATGACACAACTTACAGCCTATACCTTCGATACGTAGTCGAGTTCCTGCTTCTATAGTCTCTTCTTGCGTACAACTTTAGTCGATATATGGAATCATCGGCTAGGCGAACTAGTACCGTGACAGGTATTGACGTTTGACAATAGCATTGAGTTTTCTCGAACAACAAGAACCAAGAACACAAGTGTTCTTTCCATGGCAGCATTCTCTCTCAAGTATTAACCACCTACTATCGCGTCCGGGCATTGCATACCACGAGAAGGGCTTCGCCAAGGAACATTGGTACCTAACTATTCCAACGCGTGCTATATTTTTGGGCAGTCAATTGGGCTCCGATACCTAAGGCATTGGGTATCACTTACACAGACCACGTCTTGCTCCAGCCTCATCGCACCCGTACTTTAGTGGTCTGGCAGTATGCGCAGCGAGGGGTCTGGCATTCAGGACAGGTTCCGGTTTGGATGTTAATACCTGACAGCGAGCACTGGCACTGGATACCTGGTGTTAGCTCGACCTTCGTGAATTGCTTCCAACACACTCACACATTCCCAGACGTAAACAGTTTTCTTCTTTGCCGGCGGTTTTAGCTTGATTGCGGGGTTCAATTTGCGGGGACGGAGATGGATAAAGGACCTGTGACTGCAGACCTTAAGTTGGCTAATTCGCGCATCTATGGTGTTGTCGGGCCTCGACGCGTTTAAGTTACTCGTACATTCAAGGGGACGGACTGACTGATGCTGCAGTGGTGTGGTATTTAGGGTACTCTCTGTAGTCGTTAATACTGGTCCAAAAATAAAAGACATCGATGAAATCGAATAGGACGTCGAAGTAGTTGGATTCTTCTTTGGGACCTTCACCGCAGCATCAGCACCTCTCTCGAGCAGCAGCTGGACAATCCCGGCACTGCTGTTCCAGGCAGCCCCATACAGCGTTGCTCTTCCGTATGGTTCCGCAGCATTGACATTGGCGGCCTTGTCAAGCAGCACCCGGACGGAAAACGTCTTCGGCGCCACAACAAAGATGCCCGCTATCAGGTCAAACCCAGACAGCAAGAATGGTAAACAGCTTGACCAATAAGTGACCATTACTACAAAGTAGTTCTGCAGAGACCAGATATATGTTACACTAGTAGACTCATCATGCATCAAAGCAGTCAACACGCTATACCCTGCTGCATCGGCCCGAAAACCAATGTTGCATGCACAAGTATCACAATACTTAAGTGAGAGTGCCCATAGGACCACCTGACGAAGACCAACAGCTATTCCTGCAACTCGGCGCAATATAGCCGTACCTAGTAGGCCTCCGAGAGCACGTACTTCTTCTATGTTGCTGTTCCTTATGAGGGATTCAAAAGTTGGACCACACTTGGAAAATAGAACAGGAAGCGTCACTCCTAGATCGGATACCGTGGATAGAATGAAGTAGCCCTCTATATTGCGGGACGGAAGATTTGCTTGTGTAGATGTCACGGCTCGGGTCAACGACTCTCTCACAACTCTCTTCAGGTCGCAGTCCCTTGAAATCAGCTCCGCACAGCTCAAATCGAGGACTTTATAATCTGGTGAGATTGGAATGACTAGTTGACCGGTGTATTTGATACACATCTCCAAAGGCCGATGTCGAGCTTTGAATCCGTTCCATGCATCCATTCCTAGATGAGAATTGTAACTAAAGTAAGGGTTTGGCATATCATCGGAATTTGAAACGGCATCGAGGGGGTTCTTGGCCATTGCCTCGATGGAGCCATTGGCAAATGCAACATGGATGCCGCTGTGGGTAATACCAACAGCGGTAGAGTACTCTACAGAGTTGATATGGTTGGAGTAGTTAGTGTTGAACAGGTGATCATAATAAGTCTGGCGTAACATGCCTGTCGTGACACCTACCCCGCCGAGGTTGTACCGTTCTGCAATTTTGAAGCCACCCTTGGCGTAGGCAATTCTATTTATGTTGCAGTTTACGATATTTTGTATGTTTATGATTGCTTGACGTCTAGGGGCTAATTTTAGTGCAATCCCAAGTCGGCCGCATGTAATACATGGGCAGAGACCTTTGGAGTCTTGTGGATCGTTCCACCAAGGTCCTTGGAGCACCTCTGTGTACCTGGAAACTGTTAGTGCCAGCATCTTCTGAAAAGGCGAGGAGAAAACGGATGCATAGAGGGTTTCGAGAATGTCATAGTAGAAATAGGGGAAAGGAGGGCGTACTCTTTGTTGGATTTCCACTTTCCGCCTGCGGATTTGGGTCCTTCCCAAGTGATTGTATTATACGCCAACTTAGATCCAAGGTGGATCTTCAAATTGGTCGTTTTCTGTTTCCGCTCTCCCGCAGCTAGTCTTGAGCTGATGCCAACAGCAATTTTCACATCCTCTAAGAGACGAGGGTGAAGAGAAACAGCCACAATCACGTTCACCAGACTCTCACAGGCTATAATCCAGCCCTTTGTGACCCAGTCACGAACCAAGGGCTCCAAGATATGATTTTGCCTTTGCCGGATAAAGCATTTCAGCTCGATATCTCGTCCGGTGTAAGTCTTGAAAGCTCTGGCGATGTTCTCGGGTTCAGCAGTTTTGTTGTTTGAAGTGTAGATGACAGATGTGAGTCGGCTGAGACCTTTGATGTTTATTTTGCCCACTTTATGTAGTTGAAAGTCCCCTGCTTCCAGTCTACCCGTTGTGTTTTGTCTCCTTGATGGGCGAGAAATGAATGACACCATGGTAGTGGCTTTAAACGCGTAAAAGTCGCGTTAGAGTTGAGTTTCTTTCGAGTGAATCCCCTTCTGGAAGATGTGAGCTCTTGCGGAGGGGAGAAACTAAGGAGGAATGAGTAATTGGGGAGGAAAAAACAAATTGAGAAAGAACCAAGGTCGCATTGGGTTGCACAGTATATTTCTTGGTGTACCTTCATGTAAGCCACATACGCATCCCTCCCTCATTGTCCACCCGGAATCTTTATCAGGCTCCGCATAAGCGAAGCAAGTTCCTCAGCAAAATTTGCATTTATACGGTACCTGCAATTGGTTCCAAGCCACGAATTCGCCCCTGCCGAAGTGTCTTTGTACAACACACTTTGCAGATGTCAACACCCTTGCATTCCCCCCAACTGTTTTTATTGGGGACTACGTGTATGTTTAATACCAAAGGCGCAAGACTAGACCATACCAATTGGTAAGCCACATACCTTGATCGAACACATGGCTTTAAGTGTAGTGTTAAGTGGCTTGCGCTTTTAAAAAAAAATCAAAAAAATCATACGGAGCAGAAACCCATTCTATAATTCATCCCCATTTACAGTGGAAGGCAAATTAAGAATCGCCAGATTTTTAGTTAACCTTTCTATAGACTGCGGGGTAGGCCTGTGGCTTGTGTGGGCCCCCAGTCACTCCCCCTATCTTTCCTTCTTTACTCCTTTTCCAACCGTGCCAGCAGAGTCAGCGCTCTCGTGTCAACTACGATCTGGCGGGCAACTGGATACCGCATAGTACATTTTGATCAAAACATTGCCAAAAAGAAGGGTTTGAGACCAAGCTAATAGACTTAGAAGCCTCGTGTAGCGTGCAGCGTGTAGCGTGTGCGCCGTCCAGAGAATCCATCTAAAGAGACGGGTCCGAAATGCTTGCCCAAAGAGCAAACCGCGTCGGCCATCGTAGCTGCATTATATCACTTATGCAAAAAGCACTTTATGATATGCTAATTGAACAACCTTACTTGAATCGATGCAAGATGGCAGATTTCTTTTACGTAGGCTTCGTGAAAGGGTATCGGAAAGACCGATCGGTCGGACTCCGTGATCAATAGGCTGGACAAGAACAACGATCTATCGCATCACACAACGGGATGCCGACCATCGGGATCACTATCTATACAGGATGTCGTAGTACAAGTCGTACTAACCCGCTTTTTGTTGGTGATTCTGGCTGCGGTGGAAGGGATCGTTGGGGGGTGGTCTTTGAAGCTGTCCTCCCCAGTCCAGGTTATAAAGTTGGGTCGCGGAAAAAGGTGGCACATTCTTCCAGGATACGCGCAAGACGGCATTATGCTGTGGCGAGTATACTAAGGATCGATATGCAGTAATTTGTTTGAGGACTTCATCGCCCAATGCCGCATCACTACGGCAGATACCCGGGGCCACAATCTGCTATCGTCATGGACAATGCCTCTTGGCACTATTCAGGAAAAATTCTGCAGATGTGCCGAGACGCAGAAGAGTATTAGAGTTCCTATTACCGTGCTCGCCTGACTTGAACCCTATTGAGGAGCACTTTTGAGTGCGTTTTGAGTTTGTCGAGAAAAAGTAGCTCGAAAACTAGCATTTTAATGTTTCTGAAGTGGTGAGTTGATGTGGTAGGTGCCGCTGCGACAGTGCAAAAAGTCTGTTTCCCCTGTCTGCATGATTTAGTTGTTGCCATGGCGCCTAACTGCAGTGCAGGCGCTTGCAAAACCGGTCTCCTTCGTGGAATTTTTACCTCGCTTGCACATGACTAGGAATTAACCTTCAATTCCTTGTCACTTGAATCAAGCCTGTATATCGTCAACGACCTTTTATAAGCTTCGAAAATTTATCAAAGCTCCTCTCTCAATTACGATAATATAAAATTAATATAAGTAACTTTCGGTCCTTATAATAAAAAACAATATCTCGCACAGTCCGAACATAAAATTGTACATGAGCATATGAGGCGTTATCAGCTGAGACATGCATGCAGACAATCCCGGAACTTGCAGGAGGCGTAGCGCCAGCTTTACAACCTCAAATATCTCACTTTCAAGACTTATCTGATTCAAAATTCTAGGCTCTCCATGGCGCCAAAAACGCTTCTAGTCTTATAATCTATGAACTTAGTGACGGCTCTAAGCGCAACTAGTTTCATCGTTGGTATCGTAGGAAGCCTCCAAGTAGCAGCCACCATCCAAACCTACCCCGAAGCAACCCTCGAAGCGGATGATCATATCCGCGACATCGCGAACGATATCAACGCTACGCGGCCTCAGCGCTCTAACGACTCTAAGTCGTAATTTTTTGCAATGATAAATTACCGCAATGAACAATTTTTAGTATCGAAGGTCTAAAAGTCATCAATATGATTGCTTCTCAATGCGATGTGGTTTTGTTGAGTAAAGCTGGAAACCTGGGGCCTGGTTATCGAATTCGGAAAAAGCGAAGGATTTGAGGTTGTCAACTTTAGACATTTGAAAGAGCCGTGGTTAAAGCCAAAAATTGTGGGATGTAGGCAGGAGTTGGGAGGTTATTGAAGCTGTTGTTCAGGTTGCAGATCTCGAATCTTGCCGGTAAACAGACGACGTAAGTCCATCTCTCAATTTTCTCTCGAATTTCCGACCCACGGATGTACGCATATCTTAATTTTCAATTTTCAACGTTTTATTGTCCCCGAAAGTGTTGTTCGAGAAAGAGTCTTACTTTCGTTAATCGGCCCCAATTACCGTAGATATCAATTGCCATCGTATCTGAGATGAATGCTGATCCGTGGTCAGAACGCTCGGCAATATTTCAAGACAGTTGGCGCATGAAAAGCAGCTGGCGTATGAAAAACTACTGCCACTTGGGCAAGAGGAGCCAAGAAAGAAATTTGCGGTCAAGCGCTAGGTCCTGAACAATAAACATATACACAAATGTCTCGATGCCATCTCTTGATTGAACGCTAAATCGATACAGACTTCCATATAAATTCATAAGGCAGCACTCTCCCTGCAATTTTCAATTTACTAAATATACCAGGATATGGATGCGGGCTTTATCCTCATCAAACACTAGGTCCCCGAATACGAACAAGACCTTCTGTGGAATCGCACTCGTGAGATTCGTGAGTGTCGAAGAGAAGGCAGCCCTCTCCTCATGAGGGAGGAGCATCGAAACCATTCAAAGCATTAAAACTATGACGAAAAGGTTCAGTTGGTGACTGAAAAGGAAGAGAAACATTCCTTGCCGACCACCATTTTGCAGTTGGTTGCAGGATCAAGTCAAAACACTACCAGACACTCGAGCACGAACATCGATCAAGGCGGGGATCAGAAACTTTTTTCTAAGCCTAGCCCCTAGCCCTCTGCTAATATTAATTGCTGGGCGGTCTAGACATGCAAAAGGCATTCCTGAAGCTGATAAGAAGCGTGACAAGGTTATCGATAATGGAAAAGTGGATGATTTTCTCGTGAAATACACAACAACATTCAAGGAAGGCGAACAGCCAAACCGGAAAGCCGAGACGGAAAGGCAGAAGAAGCAGCAGGAAAAGAAAGATGAAAGCATGGAATTCAGCAGCAGCGACGAGGACAGACTAGGAGAACAACTTCTATGAAGTACGAAGCTTGATGACTATTTCTCTCATGATGAGCGTAATGTAGGCTACAGCTCGGTGATCGTAAGAAGGACGAGTAAAATCCTGATATGTGGAGGGCTTGAGAAAATTGTGGCCATCCGTTATGGAGAGAATTCGATTTTGTCGTAGGAGAAGCAGTGTAACTAGCGGGTCCGTTTAGAAGTTTGGTCGAGGACTAGACGAGCCTTTAAGGCCATGACCAAAATTTCGATCAATTGGAATGATGGGTCCCGAAATCGTGCATATTTAAGCGTATTACTTTGATCAAGCGCTCACTACACTTAGCAACCTACCCATTTGATGAGACTTGAGCTTCTTGTTAACTATTATGTCATGAATTAGGTCGTGCTGGGAGAAAGCGAGGTTCAGAGCCATAACGCTGAAAACGAGATAATATAGTACGAATGTGATCGAGAGACTGATTTCGTACGTATTGGAAGAGCACTGCAAGTGACTTACTTGAAGGAGATCCATCGCTTAACCATATTTGGCTAGATCGAGCCGGTGGCCTTTAGTTAATAACGAGGTAAAGGTACCAGTAGCTTACATACGAAGGGGAAGTCGGTTTTGCACGCGACCGTAATACAGCTGAGCCGAAATGTTGGAGAACGGAATGCGGCGATGGTTTTATATGAGGTTTTATTTCTAGCGCAAAATCATTAGACTTGTATTTATAAACTTGAGCGTGTGGCGTAGAATGAGCAATTAACTTGGTACCTCCGCCGGGGTACAAGCGATGGGCGGTGCACAGCCACAAGTGCCTGGAAATGGACCCGCTAAAAACAATTAGCTAAAAACTCGTGACTCCCAATTCAACTTCTACTGTATAAACACGCTCTTTACAGTCTATTGCGTAGCTTTGTTCAATTCTTTTTCAAAAACTCATACTAATACTAGCGTAGTATTAAAAACTCAATACCATACATACTAAGGCGCCGTATGCCAAGACACCACAATTCTATCGAGAACACTGAACTATATGCGACTAGATCGAACCACAAAATGAAACAACGTATCCCAAGCAGAGATGTGAGATCCATGTTATGCCCTTCGGCGCACATTTCCTTCCAATACAGCGCCGGAATCAGATCCACTCTGGCGCAATCACCACCCGGCAACCCAAGGTATTAACCGAGTATAATGAGGCTGACGCAAGGCAGTAAAAAGCCAACGGTAAGAACATATACTCTTCGCCAATAGCGTTCGCTCCACCAAAGGCTGTCGGTCCCTATCCAGCAACACAGGAGCTGGGCTGGTGCAGGACAAAGACCAGAAATACCATTATCAAAGCGGCCCCAACAGAGGTAGCTTCCTTGGACCGTGGCTCCTCTTCTATCTTTGCATCGTATAGGACGCTTAAATGACTTGCAAAGGGGATGAGGTCAATAACTGCCCAGTTAAGCCCAAGGAGATAGATCTCACATTGAGGTCCAACTTGATCTCGATATCAGCCAGGAGATAAAGGAGATGCAGCCAAGAGGCTATAATAACGAGAAACCATGCACCCATGCTCTAGGCCCACAGAGTCCGCTAACTTCGGAGAACCCGAAGTTGAGGGGGTTTCTACTCAAAGAAAGCTCTATTATTGGCGAGCCTGCAGAGCTGGGGTAGTCGTCGTAGAGGCTCATAGTTTGATGAATAGGCTCCGATGACAGTTGCACGTCTAGTGTAGGAAAGGTAGTTTGAGACTTTGAGAGGCTTATTTGTTCTCAGGAGCAGCTAGAATGCTTAAGAAGTAAAGCAAAATAATGATTCTATGGTGCTTGGCGTATCAGGTCTAAAATGTCTTCTAGCATATTCTACGCTAGTAGGAGGGCCACACCAATGATTTTAAGGTGCTCGCATGCTACTCTTACGACTCTATTCTCCACTGCAACTTCAGAGTATTAGCATGGCGACAGGCATACCCAATGCCAGTGCCTAAGAAAAAACACCCACAGCTCACACTCGACCAAAGGTTATGAGTACGAACCCTTTTCTTTGACACTAATTGAAAAGTTTGTTACAACGCGGCCAAATCTGCCTTCAAACCAGCTATTTTTACGACCATGTTATAGACCCACCCCTCAAAACAAAAGGCCTGGCCAGAAAGTCATGAGACTATGAAGAGCCCCCGCCTCCAGCTTCAAGCGAGGCACTCGTTTTTCAAATCAACCAAAATTCCAGCAGCTTCAATTTCAGCTCTGGCCAATGCCAAAAAATAAAAATGCTTATATTCAGGTGCCAAGGCTTTGTTAACTCCCCACAACTGATAGTTCCGGACAAAAATTGCCCCGCACAAACATAAGCTTAAATCATCAGCGCGGCTGGATCGACCCCAAACAGCATATTCGATTACCCAAAAACAAGGTTATATGGAGAATGCTTGTCAAAAGGGGGACAACAGCCCTATGAAATGGGGTGGGGCTAAATATATTCTCTGTGGCTTAACAGCCAATTGGCTGGATTTGAGGATTGGGCCGTGAAGAGCCTGGGCTGAAACAAGCCTTCCCGATATGTGTTGCTCTGTGTAACGTGACTTACTTTTAATCAGATGGGAAAGGGAAGTCTAATACCCCTTATGTAAATTTGGGGCCCTTGTCTTTGATGAGGGCTTTTATATGGCTTTTCTTTTGAATATTTCATCCCCCTTTACCTATCTTTCTTCTTTTCTCCCGCTTTGGTTACGATTTCTCCTTCCACTCCTTTACTTCAAGCTCAGCCTTCTCAATCACTCGCTCATTCTTTTACTTCAAAAACACACCGATCTTCACAATGCGTATCCAAGCCTCCCTCCTCACTTCCCTCCTCATCCCCACTGCCCTCGCCCAAAAGATTTATCAAGGTTTCAACTCAGGCTCCACCCTCACCGACCGCACCGCCAAAACGGAATCAGACTTCACGTCCGAATTCCGAACCGCCCAACGCCTCTACTCCTCCCCCGGCACGTTCAACTCCGCACGTCTCTACACCAACATCCAAGCCTCCACCTCCAACACACCCATCTCCGCCTTTCCAGCCGCAATCGCTACGAACACCTCTCTCCTCCTCGGTATCTGGTGTTCCGGCACAGACGACATCTCAAACGAGATAGAAGCTTTACGTACAGCTGTTGGGCAGCATGGCGATAGTTTAAGGAGCCTCGTAGTGGGCATCAGTGTGGGAAGTGAGGACTTGTACCGTGTTAGCGAGAGCGGGGTTAGGAATAAAGCTGGCTTGGGGAAGGGAGCCGATGATATTGTTGAATTCATTAGGCAGGTGAGGGAGAGCCTTGGGGGAATGGGATTGGGTGATGTGCCTGTTGGACACGTAGATACATGGTCTGCGTGGAGCAACTCATCGAACTCTGCTGGTGCGTTTGTTCTTTGAACCTCGATTACCCACGAGGAGAAAGAAGGAATTTATTGGCTAACGTTCCTTAGTGATTGACGCGTGCGATTTCATCGGCACAGATCTCTACCCGTATTATGAAGATGATAAGGACAACGAGATCGCAAACGCTAAAAGCATCTTCACGCAAACGCTCAACCAGACCCTCACAGCGGCGGGAGACAAACCAGTCTGGATCACCGAAACTGGCTGGCCCGTCAGCGGACCTAATTTCGGCAAAGCCGTAGCCAGCAAAGAAAATGCCCAGAGATACTGGAGTGAAGTTGGCTGTGGCCTCTTGTAAGTCCTATCTCATCTCCATCGCCTTCCTTGCGTCCATACTACACCGTTGTTTAATACCTATGCCTCTTCTGACTCATTGAGCAGTGGGAAGACGAATACATGGTGGTACAACCTGAGAGATTCGAATCCGGATAACGAGGCTAAATTCGCTATCACGGAGGATTTGTCGACTACGTCCACAGCTTTCAATCTCTCATGCCCTGCTGGTTCAGGGGCTCCGGCGAGTGTGAACCTAGATCAGTCAAAAGATGAAGAGAAGAAGGGCGATTCTGCTTCTATGAGTGGATTGATGACTTCTGCAGTGTTATTTGGTGCCGTGGGTTTTTCTATGGCATTAGGAGCGTTCTTTTAATACATGGGAGATGAAGGTTGAAGCATACGGCTAAGCGAGGAGGAAGCTAGAAGTAGAATCCATCTACTTGCACTGTACAACAGCAACAACAAGGGTTTCCTATTTTCAGCCAACTCGTTCAAAAACGAATCTGGAATTAGGGCATCAATCAACACTTCGCTTTGCAATATCTTAGCACAAACTCCAAAATATCCCATACTTTCAAACGTTTCTCATCCCTCCTCTCCGCTAATATGGCCTTCAAGGCCTTCAACTTGCCTCCCTAATCCCCCTTGCACTTGTCGGATACTTACCTTGCTCTGCGTTGAAAAGCCAATGATTATAGAGTAGAGGTAAAGCGCGGGCCGAACCCTACTGCACGTGACCGTTACGCAATTCCGCGAGGCTCAAGCTCAAGGCTCAAGGCTCGGGCTGTGTATGGAATTGCGATGCCAATGCCTGGCGTACTCTATCAAATGCCCATCTTTCGGCTATCTCTGCCCTCCTTCGAAAGACCGATTCATAATCCTCAGGCACCCAGGCAACAGACCCGCCGAATCAGATATCCACCAGAGCAACAAAATAAGAAGATTTTACCATGGGCCAGTCCCTCCAGGAGATGGTTCATCTATATTCTATAGTCATGCATCACAGATGTCGGGGCACAGGGAAGAATGGGGCATGTTTAAAAAGGGAGTTGGTACCAGGCTTTCCTCACATACACAATGGCAAAGAGCTGCAAACAAGGTAGGATATGCTTCAGTTACGAGATCCATAGTAAAGGAAAAGATTTTAACTAGGGTAAATGAAACCACAATGTAGTAAGACTAATATATTCTTCCACTCTTTGTATTAGAATACCAATTTTGGCGTCTGGGCTAAGAATAGAGTGAGCGCACAAGTCAGTTACCTTCGAAATTGGCTTCAAAATTCTAACGTAGTTAAGAGAGAGAAGGTGATCTAAAGAGAGACCGCGCAGTTAGTTCGGCCTTTTTTTCTCCGTTCGTTACTTAAAAAAAAAAGGTCCTTAGCAGTTTCGATGAGTTACTAATAAAGACATAGATACGATATGATGTACTTTTTCCCCCTCACCAACCCCGAATTATCAACTGGTCCTTTTTAGGGACCAAATATACCTGGCGAGCTACATGCTGCTACACCCAGACTACTTAAAAAGTAATAGGCTCCACATGTATCACAATTCAGTACTTTGAAAGCGGAATATTACTGATCGGGACAAAGGGGGCAGGAAGGCCAAAAGTGTCTGAAAAGAAAATTATACTAGTACCATTATGTACTCCCACTATAAAAAGAAGACCTGAGACTCTCAAGCCTCCTCGGCGTTTCCTTCTCCCCGTTCTCATTTTCTTGTGCGCAGGAAGAAATAGATTATGGAACTCAGGATGACTCTAGGAAGTATAAAACATTCCAAGATAGGCTGGAGAAAGTCAGGAAATGGCTATTGTGTCTTTCACTACCGGGTGTTTTACCAGAGCGGGAATGGGAAAAGCTATTTATGTACTTGGCAGCAGTCTTTTCGACATTGGGAAAGCATTTAGAGGAAGGATAATCTCGATTTATGCAGAAGTAAATAGCTGCATTTAGAAAAATCGCTGATGAAATTATAACGACTTCGGGTGACGATACACGAGGTTGGGGTTAGGAGGATTGAAAAATGTGGTAAATCTTCACTAAGGAAGTCGGTCTATGGCTTCTTAAATAATTGAAAGATGCATATGTGATTTCAAATAAAATATTATGGTGCATGACTTTTGAAATTACAACTATATGTTATCGGCCATTAAACGAGTGGCTAAACTCGCAATTATAGTCAATACCTCTTTGTAAAAACCTGATCATTGGCAAAACTTCAAATTTGGTTTTCAAAAGACAATAATGGCTTAGCTCCCTCACTGCCACGTCTGTACTACTACCCCCCTGCGCAAAGGAAGTTGTAGGGCTGAGGGCTGATGAGCAACAAGGGTTATCTGCCAATAGGATAAAAATGCATGACTTGCATAATAAGCACAATAAAAAATTCCAGATTCCCATTCCCCACACTACTAAAACAAAGGCTCCACCTGCTATTTACGCAACGTGGCTGAATTTGACAAGAAATCCTGAAGCCTGAAGGTGTATGGTTCGGCTGAAGGTTATCGGGGTCTCCTTCTCCCTGCCTTGCCCCCAAATTTGATTTCTCATATAATTCTGACATGGCTTTTTCGCTCCTCTGGTCTTTTCGTTCCTTTTAGTCTTGGCTCCTTAGAAGTTTCCGTATCCTGCAAGTAATAGTGCCACCTACCCAGCCAGAGAAGGAATGCGAAGCTCATCCTCCAATTTGTATCATGATAAGAGATTGGCTAAGATAATGGCGTACGAGACAGCATGGGATCATTCCTGGTGAGAATTGAAGAACGAGACATGTTTCTATTCTTTCCAGCTTTCAGGATATCAGAATCGGTTCGTATATAAGTCTATCAGGTTTTCTTCACAGTTGATCGTTATCTCTCTTATCATTCATAATTAAATCTATAGTCTTATAACAATTCAAGCAACTTGTTTCTTTTTTGTTATTTTTATATCGTTTAATTCCTGGCAACCTACTGTCTTCACTTGGACTGGAGGCGCCTATTGAACTTTGAACGAGCATGCATTTCACCAAGGCAGTTCTAGCCACCTTGGCTCTCAACCTTTTCGCCAACGCCCTACCAATTCTAGAAGATATTGGCTCGCTGTCTAACTACGAATCACGCGTAAACATCACGGACGAGGATCATAAGAGAGAATTACAGCGACGAACCAAAGTTACAGGCCTCAACCCAAAAGCGTCAGAAAAGAAGAGCGTAAATCTCGATGGCAAGCATGCAACTGACGTTTATCGTTCTGGAACAGACCTTACTAAATACAAGACCAACCGAGTGGCAGATATCATGGAGAGTTGGCAAGAAGGCACTAAGAAGATGCGAGGGCCTTACGTTGCTGTGCCAGGTCAAAAAAAGCTAGTCAACTTTTTAATGGGTCCAGGCGCCAACCTTAAGATGGATGGTGAGTGATATGAGCCAACATCATGCTGGCTATTTTCTAACTGTGTGGCAGCCGACCACATCTTCGAAGCGCAAACTATTAGTGACTTCCTGCTGTATCTTCAAAAGGAAGCAAAAAGAAAATGGACTAAAGCCGACCTTATTAACATATTTTTGGCAAATCACAAGACGGCCTATACGGACAAGAATGACAATACTGCGAAAACGCAAAGGGCGAAGGCTCCAGATTACACCCAAGATACGTATTATGGATCATTGTTGCAGCATATGATGGCAGAGCTGGGGAGTTTGAGAAATCCGGATCGGATGGCATTGCTTTCTGGGGATGCAAAGACCAATACTCGCAAAGGATTTGTTTGGAGTAAGAACAACGCTAAGGGGGATGTGGAAGTAGCCTACGATCTGGCCCGGATCAACGATTATATGATTGAAGTGAAAGATGGATTTTGCACCACCTTGAATGGTATTTACAAAGTTCTCCAGGATTTCCACAAGGCTAGGATGGGTGACCCCATGGATGGTTTGTGCGGTCTATTTGATGATACAACAATAGAGACAAGAACCACAGACTCAGAGCCAGAGCCCGCATCCTCAGACTCAGACTCAGACTCGGACTATAATCCTAACGCAGGTTCGGCGTACAACGATAAGGACCGCCCGAAACTAACGCCTAAGTATGCAAAGCAGCAAGACTACAGTTTCCACGATGATTTCGTTACGTTCATGAAGAAGCACATCAAAGAGGTCGGCGACAAAATGCAGACTAACATCGACAGCCTGGTGGGCAGTGTTACTATTCCAACCGGAGGAGATTCATTGACGGGTTTTAAAGTTACCTTTCCAGCAGAGCTTTTAAAGTGCTCCTCATTGAGAAACAGAGTCAACACAAGACAGGTGAAAGCGCCGAACAATGGGGGGAAGTCTTCGAGCCCGAGCAGGGCGTGTTCGAGGTCCTCAGCTCGTACTTCAGCTAAGTCAGGAGCAACGTCTACCAGAGCTCCAAAAGCTGCTGAGACCCCGACGAAAACTACTTTGGTTGCAAAAACAAAGCCAACTTCTTCAAAGAAAGATGACAAGCCATCTCCAGATCTCAAGCCCGTCGACCCCAAGCCCTCTCCAGGTCCTAAGCCTGTTGATCCCAAGCCTGTTGATCCTAAACCCGCTGATCCTAAACCAAAGCCATGTAAAAAAGGCAAGAAGTGTTAGATGTTATAGTGAAGGCTAGAGTGTGTTTGCATGATAAAAAGTCTTGGGTGAAAAAAAAGGAGTTAAAGTTACGATAGGATTTAGGAGTTTGGCGCCATCTTTGGTTTGGTGCACCTTTCCGTACAGGAAAATGGGTAGCATTTGGATTAAAAATTAGGGTTCAGCAAGGGTGTTTGGCGTTTGTTTTTTGTTCAGCAATTGAAAACTTCAGAGTCAAAAACTCCAAACAGCTTTCCAGGCTAACAAGGAAATATGCCTGTGCGTGCCAATGCTTATATTCCGCATATTTTTCAGAATGTGAATCCTAACAAGCTTAAACTACTCTTCGTCAGAGGGCCAATGGCTTAACATATACCCGTTATTCTCTGCATATATCTGAAGCTGCTCCTCCGTAGTATTGCTCCAAATGTCCACATTAGTCATAACAACGACCCCAAACCTCTCACTACTTCTCAAAAATGTCCTCAACCGCGTGCAGCACGGATTGTCCCTCCGAATCTTTACAGATTCCCATGTTTTCCCCAGCGTTTTCACGCTCTTGGGCCTCACCTCTCGACCACCCCCAGCGTCAATTCTTCCCCCAAAATGATTCCATATTTCCCTCGATAGCGGCTGTACAGGCAGCATTCTCTTCCAACTCGCTCCCTCGCGCAAGAACCGCTCATCCCCACCTACCTTCTCCCAGTCAAACTCCAAGTACGTCTTAACCTCATCATCGGCATACAAGTCCATCTCGTTCGACGACAAGTCATCACCATCCTCAATCATCTCCTGCGTAGGTGGCCTCGGACCGAAATCATAGTCGCAGCCTTTCTTAACCTTTGCGCTTTCTTCGAACGCCAGATGCCTTAGAAAAGGGTTGATCTCAAATTCGGAAACTAGCCTTACGGTGCCGTCTTCTTCAAGCCGGGTGAAGAATAGCCGTTGTTGTATGGACTTGTTAGTATCAATGATATCTTTAAATGTGCTGTTAATGCGGGGTAAATGGCAGAGCAGGTCGTGGACATCGCAACCCTCTAGGATTTGCGTGAGGAGCTCGGTGGTGGAGAAGACGTGGGTTGAAGGGCTAATTGATTCGGAGCCACTGAGACCTTTCATTTCCATAATTTTGATCAGGGTTGACATGGAAAGATTGCTGGTATTAGGGTGTTGGGAATGGCGAGGTGTTTTTGCTCTGCTCGTTGAACAAACGACTTGTCTTACACTGCGGGTCTTGAGTTCTTGTCTTGGTGTTGTTCTTGGAAGTAGATGCTGTTTGGGAAAGATAAATAAACAGAGAAGGCCCTTCTGTATCACTCAGATACCTGTACGAGTACCCTTTTCTAGGTAGTAGTAACTGGTTGATTGGCTGTCTTTTTATATCCCTGGTCAGCATCCTTCAAGCGATGAGGGCTGTGCTGCTGTACCACCTCTAAGCTTATCCTAACTTGAAATATCCGCGTCGAGAATTCATGTGGGGGATTCCCTGTTGATAATTGAATCAAATCTATAGCACCAGATTGTCGATCTTCAGTGTTGCTCCTAGAACTCGAAAAAAAAAAACCTCCGGCATACTGTTGAGCTAGCGCCTAAGGCACCGACAATCACCTGATCATCACTACTCCTGGTTAGGATTTGTGGCACGTGACATGGACCTACTTCCTATTAACATCCTCTTGAACTCTATTATATTGGGCCAAACTTAAATTTCAACGCATAACTCTCGTTTTCCTACAAAATACAAAACAAAATTATTTCACCTTTTATAATTTAGTCTTCCAAGAAATTGCGTCTTTCGGTTAGGAGCCGCAGCATTCAATATAGAGTCGAGTATAATAGTGGACATATATCACCATCTTTTGCGTTGTCTAATCACGCTCCTCTCATATACTTAAACTACATTCCTTAGATTCTATTCCTTTCCTTCTAGAAACGACAGATGTTTCATGTATCAAGCTTTACATGATTCAGTGCTCTTCAAATTCCAGCGTCTCACAAGTGTATATGAGATTATGCTTATATCCACCTCAGTCAGCCCTGTCTACGGCCTTACCGTTCATCATTGGTAAGTTGTTGGTATGCTCTCAGTATAGTTAGATCAATTTCAAATGAGGCACCTACAATTTTCTTCCAGGATGGTGGCCAGGGGTTGAAGTCGATCCTAGGTTAACATGTGCGCGTTGTGATTGCAATATGGGAAACATGTTCTGTTCGTTCTCGGAATTCTCTTCCTTTAAAACCATCTGCCCATCACCATCACGTCTCAGGGCCGAGAGTGGATTCATTTTGCCAATGTGGACCAGCAGGCGGTACATGTCTAAATCGCCGAGCTGCGCAGCTATCCGCAAAGGGTCTTGCTGCTCGTCCTTGGAATGGTTATCCCAACTGGCACCTCCTTCCAATAGCAGTATCTGTGCTGACTCATACCGGTCCCACGAAGTTACAGGGCACTTAATAATTTGTACTAAGACTGTTTTTTTCTGGTCGTCCGTCTGGTGGATACCTTCCTTGAAACGTAGAACTAAAAGTCGAAATATGGCAGGATTGCAGAGTCTGGATGCCAGGTGTAGAGCATTCTTATTGTGTGAGTTACGGTGCTGAAGGTGTATTTCAATGCCCTGTTACTGCAACAAGTATTCTACAATATCAACATGGTTTCCCAAGACGGCCTCTCCAATCGATAGATGAACGGGCTTGCCGAAGGACATAGCTTGTGGTTTGCGTGACGACCCAAGCAGCAATTCTGTCTTAAGCTCTGGCTTGTACTGAGCTCTATCCATCAACCGTCGGATGATTGGTAAGCAGCCCATGCTGGCAGCCATACACAAGAGTTCATTACCCCATCGCTCCCTGATCGATATGTCTAACATATTATCGATGAGGTCAGAAACTATGCCCCAGTCTTGGCAATGTGTAATAGAGTTTAACTAATATTTTATGACGAGTTGAAAAAATCCCAGGCTCTGGAGCTGATGGCCAATATTACTCCCAAAAAAGAGCACCCTGAGCCTAGACAGGTCACCCCATTGGAGAGTTTGGTCAGCGGCCCCCATAGCTGGGTTAGGGAAGAATTTCTCCCTGTCGAACTCTGAGCCATCAATTAGTTCCCGCAGCATTGCCTCTGAGCCGTAGAGCGAAGTGATGCTGAGGGGATCATACAGCGTATTATCAAATATAAATCTAGGCTTGATGATGCACTCCGGGCGAGAGTATACCATTACCAGTGCCTGTAAAAATTTCAGAAAAGCGCCGAAAGATCACACTGCAGATTACCTTGTGTATGTCTATCTTGTTTGCTTTCTTACCGAGCGTGTCACAATCATCAATGTATGAGATTTGCTCATCATCTCACCAATTTGCTCCGCGAACTCGAGATCAGCAGCTGCAAAGCTAATAGCAACCTGTGAAGGCTATGAGTTAGCGCTTTCCATGTAATTACTGTCGTAGAAACTACGAGCTGTAGGGTATCCCTGAAATTAGCTCACCGCTGTTACGCTTTTAACCACACCAAATACCATGGCCGAGGTGGGTTCAATATTTCGTCAGTGGGCTCGCCAGGTCTAATGCCAGCTTGAATTTCTCCAGCGGTGCTTGAAGCGAATGCAAATATCTCACCCCTCTCAGGAAAACAGACTCCTGGGTTGCCTCCTTGTCAATCTCCTCAAGTTGTCTGAATAGCTGTGCGACATTTTCGCCCCTGAGAATAGCAACATCTATGTCTTTCCCAAGACTATCTACTGCCTCACGATATGCTGTGCTCCAAATGTCCGAAGAAATAATGCCAGCGTCAATGTCAACACTAAGAGTCAAATGACTGGCAGAGGAATTCTATTCATAACCCGCTTGTATGAATTACCATAACGAGGGTGCTCTGATCGGTTTGTGGCTGATCTGCATTATCCCTGGTGGCGGCTGATTCCTCAGAGCCATCACATTTTCTATTTAAAGATCGCGGGTTGGGAGTGGATGACGCATGCTGGGAACTTGAGTCTAAGTAATTAGCATGATCTAACTAGTGAGATATGAACACTCACTTGGCCGCAATCGCTGCGTCGACTTGGGCTCTCGGAGCTGAATCAATATTGGCATCATCCAAAAGACCTCAATATTTACGTCGAAGTCGATTCAGTCGCTCACGCAATTGATGCCGGCGACTTGCGTTGTGCATCGCGGAGGATGGCATAGTTCTATTTGAGTTGCAATGTTGTCGAGGCTTTAGTAGTAGTTTCGTTGGTGGATGTCAATGAGCTAGAAATTAGCTGTAGTTAGACTCAATTTGGATAACTATTTCTGCGTGCGGATAAATCCAATTGTTAAGAAAGGGAACGCCACATTCGAGGTAGGTGGGCTGTCGAAATGAAGTGCAGCTATACTAGAGGAGAACATGTCGACGCCGATGCGACGCCACCGGATATAGTGCGCTGGGATGTTAAGGTTACACACGATTTGTTTAATTGGGTCGCGGGCGCGGCGCTCTTTCTCATGCGTCACACATAAATCAGGCACTTCTTTCTGCCCACTCCTATAATCTCTTCCAATTTCTTTCTCCTCTAACACATGCAAACGCGAACGGACGAAGACCCATCACAATCGGTATGTGAATGACTATGACGCATCTACGCAAGGAGGAGCTGACATGTTCAACCGAGGCATAGCTATCAAAAAATCTGCTTGTGCACTCTCTACTTCTTTGCCAATCGGCTGGCAACCCCCCGCTACTTGCCCGACCGTCAGAAGTCGATAACCTTTCTTGGTCTCTCTTCATCTCTCAAAATATTCTACATCCACAATTGGTCCTGCCATGGATTCCGACCA
The DNA here is from genome assembly GCA_021307315.1 of Bisporella sp. PMI_857. NCBI lineage: Eukaryota > Fungi > Ascomycota > Leotiomycetes > Helotiales > Helotiaceae > Bisporella > Bisporella sp. PMI_857. Next base: position 182,342 of record JAJSPD010000068.1, read on the forward strand.
AAAGGAAGAGGATACACACTTCGACAATGCCTGACATTCGCGTTCCTGCCATCCTGCCGGAACACTTTTTTGAAAGTGGGCCCGAGATCGGAACTGGCGTTCTCTCACAGCAAACGAGCCCAATTCTAGCCAGCTTTTTCCGCTTGCCTGGCGACATACGCAATAATATTTATAGAAGAGCGCTCGTTGCGGCGCACCCACTTTATCTTTTCCAAGATACAGGTTCTCAAGTGGTGGAGGCTTTTGCGCCAGACAGGCCACTTCGGTGGCTTGCATTGCTGTATACCAACCGACAGATACATGGCGAGGCCAGCGCCGTGCTATATGGCGTAAATTATTTTACTTTCCTGGATACTACACAGCATCAATGTGGCCATATTCGATCCTTTCTCAACTGCATCGGGTCTGAACGCAGGACAATTGTCTCACTTATCCATCAACTTCCAGATTGCGGAGATTTTAGAAGGTCAATCAGGAAAAGTCATGCTCAAGGAAGATGACCTGCGCAGTTTGAAGCTTCTCCAGGAGAAGTGCGCCAATCTAACGACATTGGAAACTCTTATTCATAGCCAAAATTCCAGACGTCCGATCAATCCAAGCCACGATGACTCGCAGTTCATTCAGGAGGTATTGTCGCAAACTGACGCGCAGCTAAAAGCTATCTCTTCATTGAATAAGATTATCGTCAGATCCTACAATGGAACTCTAGCTCCTTCAGTGATAGAGTTGATGCAACGCCTCGGATGGGTAATCTTGCCTGGGCGGTAAGGAACAATGGAAGTAACAGGGAGGAGGAACCGTACGCGTTGTGGATTTGCTCGCTGATCTGATTTCTGCCTCCGCTCCTCTACGTTTAATATCAAGAACTACAAGGATCAGTGTCTTGGGTTAATACTCCATCGAATAACCCAAAAAAAGCACTTGTATACTTCATTTTCACACATTCACATTCAGCTAAGGAGGCTTCAGTCCCCTTCAATCGGATGCTTGACTTGCGGCCTCGAGAGTTTCAAGGTGCGTAAGGAAACCGTCACCATCGACAGTAATATGCAGGACCTAGCGGGCCTAAAACTTCTGAGATCCAATCCTGCTTTTATAATAACAAAATTTCTCTCTTCGGTCAATAACTGCGTGGCGATGCTACTTCATATTGCAGATAGAACCTTTGCGGAGAGTCGAAGCAGTGTTTTTGAAGAGGATCAAGGCGAGATGCTTTATATCATCTTTATATTTTTCGCCAGTATGTCAGGGGTTGGATAGATTACGCCATAATCAAAGTTTATTAGTCTTGGCTCATAGTGATTAGAGACATTTAACTTAATAAACTAGAATATAGATATTACTTCGTTTCCAGATTGTAAATGGAGTTGCGTAGTACTTTTTTAGTTTTTCAGGACCCATTGTGGCTCAAGATTCCTGATACTACAAGTCCAGCGTAGAATTTCGTTTATAACGACTATTTAAAAATCTTCAACCAATTTTTAGAAATTGCACAAACTCGAGAACGAGGAAAGTCGGGGATGACTTGTTGTCGGACGAATGAGTAAAAGGAAAGAAGAATAGTGGTTTTCTTGTTGCCAATGCCCTAGAAAACTGGACGGATATGAACTGGTTCGCGAACTGACATATTAACCGGAATTTTCACAAAGACAAGGCTGACCTGGATGAGTGAATAAAGACATTTATAAAGATTTTATCTTACAAAGCCCTGATCGTGAGAAAACCGCGCGAAGGAGTCGCCATGAGGCCGAAGTGGCTAGACTTTAGGATACGAAATCAAAGAAGCTCCTGATTGCAAAAGCAAGCCCGCCCCAATCCATAACGTCACAGAACACTCCTTTCTTTGTCAGCTATGGAGAAAAAATACTACCTCATTAATCCCACTGTTTCACATTTAAATTTGAGTGGTGCTATATCAACCACAAAAGAATTAAGTTGGCCCTGTTGAAATCTGTTCAAAATAGAGGAAGAAAGTCACGTGGCCTTCAGAGAGTATAGGGCAAATAAGTATCAATTGCTGAAGGTTATAGAACCTAAACTACAGGAGATAATCCCTCTACTTATAGAGGTACGATACTCACATGTCATCACACTGTTGCCTACCGTTGCCTACCGTTGCCTACCGGTGCCTACCGGTGCCTACAATAGACTAGGTATGATCCTTAGACCTAGCCTGTTCAACAAAATCAACAACGACTTGATCGCAGTCCACTATTACAAAGAAGTTCGCAATTCAAAGAGTGGAAACTCTTGGCAATTTTGCAGAGTAATATCTTATAGCATGTTCTACCTTGATCTAGCTATATTATGCTGGAACAGAAATCCTTGCCGTGTCTCGCGGTATGCTGTAATCTGATTTCTATTATCTACCTCTTGCACCCAGAGAAGTGTCACACGGTTTCTTTGTTCAGCTATCCTCTTACATCTTTGACATCCCCTGCGAGCTGAAAGTCTTCCAGTACTCAAATCTATCACAAATATCTTTTCACAAAGAGATTTTATTCAATTCACAACCTATATTTAAGACTCTCTAATTCCGAATTATATTCTTCTGAATATATACTGTATACATATAAATAAATATTCATTAATTGCATTCTAATCATCATGAATTTTGCGCTTTGCGTCTTTGCATTTATACTTTCTTCGCCTTCATGATTTTATGGTTCAAAGCTCAAGTAGAATGAAAATTTATTATCTGACTATTTTTTTTTCAATACACTTGATTTTCTGAACGCTTTTAAGGGGAGTAAGTTTTCGTCTAAGGTAATGGTAGTTCGACTGAGAAATACCACTTGGCTGTATTCGCCTTTTTAGGGGGGGGGGTTCAGCTTCAGGGATGACCCACTAAGCCAACAATTGAGCCAGCGCTTCCAATCATAGGGGACAACGTGTTCTCGCTTATGTAGGCACCTTCATCTTACCTCTGGTCAGGCACAGTGCTGTAATGTAGCTACATGTAAGGCAGGCCATCTTACAGTATCATTTCTCTCTCCAATCTCTTTCTTAAATCTCGTTTACCAGCTTCTTCCGCCCGAGGTATTCCATGGCGCAGACCGATGACGTAGCCCGTACCGACTCGACCAAATTATATAGCAGCAATAAGGATTGTCTACTGGCCTCAAAGAGATCATTTCGCCTTCTTACCTTCTCAGATTTTTGGTCAGAGGATGGCATTTTCGAGTGTTCGTTGCAATCATACGAACTATTAGATGGTCAGTATCCAAAATATACTGCCCTCTCATACACTTGGGGTGATTCTCGTCGATGCGTTCCAATTATTGTCAATGGGGTCAAATTCTACATCACATCAAACTTGTTAGTAGCGTTGCAGCACTTGAAGGATATCCAGAAAAGTCACCCGGATATTAGCGGTAGGTGGTGGGTCGATATGATATCCATCAACCAAGACGACGACAGGGAACGTGGGCATCAAGTCAGCATTATGAGGGATATATTTCAATGCGCCAGCCTCGTTATCGCTTGGCTAGGGCCAGAAGCAGGCGGGAGTAGGACTGTGATGCAAGGACTTAAAGGACAGGTGCCACCACCCTCCTCTCCCAGTTTACACCAAACTCGTGAGTTTCTTTCTCGTCCGTACTGGTCCCGCCTGTGGATCATACAAGAAATTTGCGTAGCGAGGGACGTACTCTTTGCATGCGGCACTGAAACAGCACCCTGGGCTTCCTTTAGAGACCAACTTCAAGTTGAAAACTGTAGAGGACAAACGACGAAAAGCTACAGTTTCCATAACCCAGTTGGAACGCTTTCAGTTTCAGACTTCCGGCTGCTGATACCATATAATCTTGTTGACCTGCGGGAAAAGTTCCAAAATAGGGGAATGAGCCTTGGCTCCATTCTCACCTTCACATCTCAGTCAGCCTCTACAGACCCTCGTGACAGAGTCTTCGCGATATTAGCTCTTGCAAGTCGTGGCGCAGGAAATAATATCGTTCCTGACTACACGCTCTCTCCTTGTTCTGTGTATTGCTCTGCAATTCGCGCTGTATACGAAGATGCCGACTCAATACACAAAAGCAAAGTTAGGGATCTTGTGATGAGATGCCGTCATAACCCGCTGAGCGAGGACAATAGTATCAGACGCGAGTGTGATGGCATGGAATGTAATGCATGGTGGTCCTGTTTAGACGCAGCGCTTTGGGATATGTCAGACTAAGGGCAATTTTATGTATGCCGCCGTACAAATGTAGAGTAATTCGCCCTAAATATAAGGATCTAAAAGCTAAACAGAAAAGAGAAGGAGAAAGAAAAAAAGAATAGGGTTGTGTCTGGCTTTATAAACAAACTACAGTTCATGCGTTGCACATCGCGTCCGTTGATGTCATAATTAAGCTTAATTAGAGCAATATTAGCTCAGAGTTACTTTTATTGTTAATATTTCCGTGGTTTAGTTGAAGTTATCCGAAGCAGGAGACTTTTGCTTCGCAAAATCATCGGAATAGCCCTTCCGCCCATACAGAGTTCATGATTGAAGTGATACAGAGGTGGGGCGTAGGCCTGTGTCTAGAGGAGGGCACAGCCACGAGAGCCCCATTGGGCCGCAGAAGAAACCAGGTAGTACAATCGGCCATGGCTTGTTTTCTGACCCCTGGTCATTGATGCACTAGCACCGTCGAAGTTAAGCGTTTCTGCTACATGGCAAAGCTGAGCCTCAACTGCAAGCCCTACCATGCCAACCCCATTCAGCGTCTCAATCGGCAATGTGATAGCAGTCGGCATACTTATCAAAATGTTTTCAAACCACTAGACAATATTCCTGGGGCGGTTGCCGAGCACCAAGAGCTATGCCGAGAGCTGTTGGTGCTTGATCGTGCGTTACTCGAGGTTGAATTACAATCAAACCTGGCTACATCGGAACGCTCGGTGCCAAACCAACCTTCCGATATATATGTCGGTTCAAACGGTATTGCAATACTTTGTGATGATAGACGTTGTTGTTGTTATTCTCTATCTAAGCGCTAGCTAGTCATACGCTCGGTGAGTCATGTGATCTCACTAGTGCCTTAGTACCAACAATATAGAGGTTTCCGATATAACGAGGTCCATTATAGCTACCTAAAGCTCAGCGGATCCAAGGTTCATTCCGATATACAAAGGTTTCCGATATAATGAGTTCCGATATAACCAGGTTTGACTGTACTCTCACGAGTTGCGATACATCTATCGAGCTCAATGCCTTGAGTCATACGGTGCGCATAGAGGCCGATCAGTGTAAGGAATGCATTGAATCTTTCTTAGAAAAGATAAAGAACTACGAGAGGAGTTTCAGGAACGGAGACTCAGGCAATAACCTGTGTGATATTGGAAGGAAGGTCAGGTGGGCCGTTACCCACAAGGGCGAGCTAGCGAGGTTTTGGGCGGAGATCAACGGACATAGCTCAGCTATTAACATGTTGTTGATTACTGCTAACATGTAAGTGTTTTAATTTTCTTAATATTCAATAAAGGGCTGACATTATTGGCAAAGTAATCTCACAAAGCTCACTGGAAGAACCATGGATGCTCGGCTTGAAGGCGCTCAACGGAAGGACAATGACATGAATAATCAACAACTCGCCATACTTGGCACGATTCAGAGTATGTTGAATGAGAATGGAAGGCAGTTACAGATCCAGGGAACGAATTCTAGTAGACTAATGGAGAGGCTGTGCTTCATTCTTTCCATTGTTGATTCCAAGGAAAATACTGACATAAAGCTTAGGAATTATTGCGCTACATTAGGAACCAATCTCAAATCGCTCGTGGGAAGGATCTGGACTCTGAGCTTCAAGACGTACAACGTAATGGCTGATCTTCAATCACGGATACCAAAGGAATTCGGGCCTTTTTGGATTCAAGAACCTGTTTTTCTGACCGATGCATTGGGTCGGGTGGCCCCAATTCACCTTGAACTCATTAACTCTTGGGACGTCTTCGATAGCGTTCTGACAGGGAGGTTCATTGGTTTACCGGGTGAGGGTACGGTGGCAAGACAAGAATATGCAATTTATGAACAGAATTTGGAACGTGACATCCAGCGCACTCAGCTATTTGGAACCTGCTTCTTGCCAGGACGTCGTTTAGTTATGATGGTAGTGTTTCAGAATAAGAACGAGTCGAGTGACGCTACTCCAAATTCTTGTCCCAGCTGTAAAACAGATTCAAAAGAGCAATCTTTGAGCATGACAAAATGGTCTGTGGAACACGAATAGCACAGTATAACAAATCTAACTCGAGAATAGTACAAAGTGTGAAATCTTTTTCCAGAGGATAACAGATCTTGACAAGGCTTCAGAGCCCCGATTCTCTGAGTCAGATTATCTCCACTCCGGAAGAGGCGACATGGACAATTCTTTGCGAGGGCCACGGAAACGTATTGCACGATATGAATATCTCGAGGAAGATGGCATAAGAGCATTCAAACGTGTTCGTATTCTCCATCCTTCTAATCTCAATGTTAGTGGGGAGAGACGTCGGTTGGGACGAGAAACTGCACCAACCTGGCCATCTGAAGCTAATCCTAGCTATAACAAGGCATGTAGATGGCGATGGGCACCGCATGGAAGATGTCATAGTTGTGGCAGGGTAGAAACTCCTGAGTGGAGAAACGGCCCGGATGGAGTGCGAACGCTTTGCAACGCATATGGGCTTCATTGTGCAAAATTTGCAATGAAGGACACAATGAAGCGCTCCCAAGGATCCTACAGACTCAATAGCTGAGGGGAAAGTGGGACTTGTTGCATCCCAGAAAAGCACATTCAAGAACAGCCATTACAATACTGCTCATTACCATAATCAGGGTTTCCAGCCGGAGGAGTGGAGGTAGGAGGCGTAGGCAAGGATAGATGGAGTGCCATCCTCCATTTCTTTGTTATTGTTATTAATTTTGTGCAAAGAGAAATCTCTAACAGACTTTATCATACTGAAATTAACTACTGTATTGTAACTTGCTTAAAAAAATGAAAAGGTTATAAATTATAGGAAGTCTAATATTGTGGCCCTTTGTTTAGCACAATATATATTTACAAGGTAAAACGACATAGCTATACGTTGATTATATTTATGCTCTTTGAGTCACGTGCCTTGCGTAGCCTCGGAACAAAGGTAGTAGAGCTTGTTACTGTTATAGCCCATTCAAGAATATTACTGTAGTCTGACACATGATCCGCTTTACTGCAGGGAGCGTCGGCGAAGGCAAGGCAACAGAAGAAAACTAGAAAAGGCAGTTGCCGCCCCTCAAGAAATATCTCTGCTCTCCTTCCACTTCTCCGTTAGGCGGACTTGTCTCTATTCCCTTGTGCTGAACATGGTATACTTTATTGTGAGGTTATTTGAGAACCCTGCGTCAGAATTTCGAGCCTCCATCTTACAATATAGATCTGTCTTTGCACCTCTTGCAGTCCCTATTTTCTTGGTCCTCATTTCCGTCGCCCTTGATTTGACTGGTTTCTGCGATAATTATATCCCGGATCTTTTAGAGGGAAAGCTTACAACCAGGCTATATCCTCACACAAACGATTAGCGCCGGAGTATAAGAGGCATACTTAGTAACCAAATGCGAGGAACCAGTAAGTGCCGTCCCTCCCAGCATAGGCAATTGGGGTCACTGACCTGTCATACACAGCTAATCAATAGCAATTTACCCGCCTAGACTATCATGTTTTTTCATTCACTACTAAGCCAGAAAGGGACAAACAACACCTGGGTGGTAATTTGCCAATAGAATATTCGGAGACCATCACCAAATGCACTTATACGAAATACTCCTCCTCTGCGAACCAACCTGACTTATCGGCTTTCATTCGGGCTCGAGAGCGATATAACTCAAGGGTGCGCAGTTGACAGATAATATAAGCTACGACTAAATTGGCCAAGTGCGGCTCCAGTACTGAGCCTTTACCATAATGCCTGCACTGAAACACATGAATCTGTCGATTCGTCGCATCAGATCGACGACTTTCCTGCACAGCATGGGCTAGCATGAATTGGAGCCCGGAGATTAGTGTCTTAGCTTCCCATCCTTGAGCCAGTCCTCCCTCTAAAAATGATATGTAGAGCCGAATTTGAACCTGCAATCATCTAACCTTAGCTGAAATCAAACGGTTGATTGCATAGGCAGCATTAATATCTCGAACGTTAATACTACTAATTCCTCTAAATATCTAAAATACTGGCTTCTTGGCGGGATATTTCGGAGCGCCCTCTGTGCATCTCATGCACACTAGGCAACCACTCTTGACCTTCGGCTTTCTCGTTCTCTGCCGAGCTTTTCCTCCGCTCACGCCTATACCCTGTCTGCTTCTTTCCATCGAAGGCTTGGCATAGCATAGAATTATTCTAAGATAGCGGTGTGGATAAGGCATCCAGAGGGTTCACAGAAGTGGGGGCCAAGACGTCTTTGGAAACCCTAGACCCTTGGCGTCCATAGCGATAGTGTCTCCATAAAATATTTTCAGCTTGTCATGATGTGCCATGAGTAAGCTTACCAATGTTACCTACCAATGCTACCCATTTGGGTCGTAGAGAAATACTCAAGTCATTTCCAAACCTCTAGTCATCCTTGATAATTGGCTTAGGTACTCTGTATTGTCTGTATTGTCTCCAAACTGACCGTTGTCTCGGGTGCGGATTTGAAGAGGTGAAAGGCAAACGATAAGGTTTCATTTCGTAGAGACAGGTCGGACGATGTCTAAACTTCTCCCAAGAAATAGTGATGCCAGCTCCAGAGATGCATCGGGCGAGACAGGAGCAGGCGGCGCATCGAGCGCCATAGAAGAAAGATCAAAGACATTAGCATTTACCTTTGTCAATACCTCTGGACGGCCCACCAAAAATGCAAAGACGAAGACTGTCATTAGGAGACATGTCAAACTCTATTTGGATCGTGTGAAACGGGGTGATCCGCCGCCTAAAGACCAAAAAGCTATCCAAGCCCTAACTGAAAGCATTGCAAGAACTCTCGCAAGTGGTGTATGTGCCAACACTGGTGGATATTGGCAAGGAATCGGAAATAGATGGCTGGGAGATGGGTACACAGCATCTCTATCCAGGTTTGGCTCAAGCAGAACGGATCCATTTATCAAGTATCCAGTCGATTTAACCCCTGAAACAGGGGCGCTACTAGATCACAGTCAGAAAAATTGCCCCCTATCCCTACTTTGAGTAAATGTTTACTAGTATGAAGTATTTGATCAATCCTACGACTTCATGAACCCATACCGAGAAGCGTTCTTCCCAGTCGGCCTTCTCGATCCAGCTTCATTTTATCAAATCCTCTCCAACCTCACGTGGCTTGTGCAGGCAATAGCTCCTGAACGCAACTTCAAACCAGAAAAGTTCGAGAATGACGGGATTGCTTTAAACTACTCTCGAGCAATAAAGATGGTAAAGACCAGATTATCATCTCCCGAGGCGGCGTCAAGTGAAGGAACAATTGCCGCGATTATATCCATGGCTTGCTATGCGGTGCGTTCCACATTGTCCATATTCGACCTCATGCATCTGATAATACAACAGAAAATAACATCGGACAATACCGCATGGATGTTCCACATAAATGTTTTGAGGAATATCCTCCGACCACCTACAGACGCAGAACTCGCTGCTGGGAAAAGGAATAAATCCCCATACATGAGCCTTACCCCCCTTCTCGCAATTAGTATCGGCTGGTAAGTTCAAATCGCTGCATTTGACATTCTCTGTTCAACATGCTAAATTGCGCCCATTAGGATCGACACCGGAGTCTGCACAACTCTCGACCTGATCCCATTCTTCCCATTTTGTTCCCACATATTGCCCCTCTACCCTAGCTACCCCGTCTCCGTCACTATCTCTCCGGTGCTCTCCCATCTAACTGCCTCCCTTTCCGCCACCCATCCCAGTCTACTACCACTTCTTACCCTCCTCCTCGACACCGCCAAACTAAGCGCCTTCCTCACGCACAACCTGATCGCCAACCCAAAAGTATGGCACGACCTAACATTTGCTTCCCAATACATCCAGCCACTAAACCACCGCCTCATAAGACTTCGCGCCCCCCTCACTTCCCCTGCCAACATCCTCCATGAAGTACTGCGTTTGGCTATGATGCTACATTTTGCGCCTATCAGGAAGGCATTCGGCTCTGTTCCCGTCACTATGGATGTTCATATCGATAAACTCTTACCATTATTGAAGAATGGCGGGATGGATATCTTACTCTCGGAGGTAGAGGGGTGGAAACTCCAGTTCTGGGTTCTAAGTATGGCACTTATGTGGGTGAAAGATGTGCCAAGAAAGGAATTTTTAGAGGGTAAATTGAGAAATTTGGCGTGGGAACTAGAGATTCAATCTTATGAGGATGCAGAACAGGTACTTGGAAACATTATGTGTATTGAACTACATAGGATATTGTTTCGAGGGGTCTGGGAGGATATGAAGGTCTTTGGGTAGTTCGACATTCTTCTCTTCTGGAGGATAACTACTACCGCTCTCAAGGGAGGAACTTTTACTACACAGATTGATCATCTCTTTTATATCTATTCTCGATCACCCTTCTGCTTTCTAATATTCGATCCCATGAAGTCAATTGTGGAATTGCCCTGCCGTCCGCCCCACTTCCTCTGACTCCCCTATTTTTACCGAAGCCAGGCTGCACCATCCCCGCGCATTTGCCAAATTAGGCATCTCGCATAAGCACACTCCACCTCCATATCTCAGCCGCTCCTCTTCACCATTGTAAAGCTCACATAATCATTCCGAGAAGACAGCCGTGCATTCTCTTCTCATTCACCCCATTCGAGAATCTCGCCACAGCACTGTCAGGCTCGGCTCCTCATCATTGGGCCACCAAAAAACCCTACCCCAAGGTATCCGCCATCAAAGCCATGGAGTCCGTCATTCCCCAGACGGCAGCACCCGCCAAACAAATCACTGTCGCGTCAAAGAACCCCGTCAAAATAGCCGCAGCATTAGAGGGCTTCCAGCGCCTGTTCCCGCACAACACATACGCAGCCCACGGTATCAGCGTTCCGTCAGGCGTCCCCGAACAACCATTTACAGACAGCGAAACGCTCCAGGGCGCGCTGAACCGCGCCCAAAACGCGCGAGAGCAAGAGCCACAAGCGGATTACTGGATCGGAATCGAGGGGGGAGTTGCTGACACGCCGAACCAAACGGCGGGGACGCTGGAATCATTTGCATGGGTCGTGGTGATTGATCGAGAGGGGGCCAGAATGGGCAAGGCGAGGACGGCAGCGTTTTATCAGCCGGAGGAGGTAGCGAGGCTGGTGAGAGGGGGCATGGAGTTGGGCCATGCTGATGATCAGGTGTTTGGGAGAAGCAATTCAAAGCAGATTAATGGGAGTGTAGGCTTGCTGACCGGAGACGTGGTGGATAGGCAGTCTTATTATGTGCAGGCTGTCATTTTGGCGCTGATTCCTTTTAGGAATACAGGGCTGACGTTTTGATGTGTTTACTTGGGACAGGATCTTTATGAACTTGCTATTGTTTAAAGGTAGAAGTATTGTATTTGAGGAAGTGGAATATGGTAGGTAAAGACAGTATAGAACACAAACACAGAGAACTCTCCATCGTAATATTACCTCCCATCTCCTCGTATCCTTGAATTAAAACCGCTACGGCTGACTCAAGTCTCACAAATCGTCAGATATTGAGCCAATTTGTCTGCGTCAAGACCCCTTCCAAACCGCCTCCTTTAAGAAGGATCAATAGTAACATCCACCTGGCCGCCATTATACCCAGCAAATCCACCACCAGCCGTATCCGGATTCCACCCATGACAATCTCTGATTACATCAAAGAACGCATTATAGCAAATGTTCCAATTGAACAGATACCCCGAATTAACCCTGATGAAGAAGAAGACCGTAGTGGGATTTCCATCCGGCCGCACAAAATGCTGATAGTTCCCGCTCGTGTCTTTCCACCATTCCTTGTCTTGGAAAGTCTGGCCGCCGTTGCTAATGTTATCGTTCTGGGCCTTGTTGCAAAAATCGACTTCCGCGGACCAGAGCTGAGATTGCGGGAGCCAGAGGCCGGTCTGGTAGCAAGTGAGGTCGCGCTTGGAAAGCGAATTGGAGCGACGCAGAGTCTGATGGGAGGAGAGGCGTGAGAGTGCGAGCTCCGTGAGATCGGGGTTGGTAGGTGGAACGCGTGCATAGACTACGGAGGAATTAACAGGCAAGCCGTCGATTAGAGCGGTTGGGTCAAAGTCTTTGAGGTAGATGGGAGTCCAGGTGTCGATTGGACCGAAAACCTCAATTGCGATGTCTTTGATAGACTTCTCGGCGGTTGGAGCGCTGATTGCTGTGCCAAGTAGGGCTGCAGCGATGAGAGAGAATGAACGAACCATCTTTATTGATTGTGCGAGATTGTTAGTCTTGGTTCCTGTTATTGTTGCCTGAAGATGGATATTTCGAGGGAGGTTATCGCCTCTCTTAAATACTTTTCAGATCAGCGCTGGCGGAGTCCTGATGCTCGTGGCTCTATAATCACTTCCAGGTTGGCCCAGCCACCCGAGATGAAAGCACATCTTCATTGTCCAATCTCAACCTGCCATCGGTCCTGGAGTTACCATCAACAAAGATTTCTTTAAAATTTGGAGCACCAGCTCACATAAAGGCTATCCAAGGATCCCTAGCCTGGTCCCTCCTAGACAACCCAAAGTTAGCATCACATTCACATTTTGCTCTAATTGCCAGATGCAAAGTCATTCATAGAAAGTGGCACGCAAGGTATACATCCTGACGCTGTTGGAGATTAATATCAGGCTAGTTGCCAATAGGAACACCATCCAGCTGGATGTCTAACTTTGGTACACAAGTGGTGGCCCAGTTATAAAACGCGATGTAACTATGATATCCTTTGAATCAGCTCTCGCTGTTAGCACGAAAGACATCTCCATAACTAACGCCAAAATACACAACGGAGAAACATCGGCGCATGAACGCACCGCGGAACTACCCTTGTACGTAGTATATCAACCTTTGAAGTACATTCTTCGCCTCACATCAGCAGCCTGTCAAAAACAAGTAGCCGCAATATTGAGATTCCCGGAATGGAGAAGGGGGAACAATTGTAGCATTTGGATGTTCTGGACGTTGGAAGCGGCTGAAATAAAGTTTTCGGCCAAAATCTCACATAAGCGGTGCCGCGGTGCTGGCAGGTGGTAAAATCTTAATTAGGCAAATGGGGGAGACAGTGCATCGGGGAAGCTTTCGCTTCTGTAAGTGGGGCAAATGACAAGTCATGTCGGAGACCTGAGAAAAAAAAAGTTCATACTCGGTGTGGACTTCGATAAAAGGAGCAGGTAAACGACCAGGAATATTCAAGTGACTGGGGGGATTACAGTGCTTGCCCCTGCATCAAACATGGTCAATTGAAGATGAATAAGCTATTTCCATGTTATAGGAATGTGCCATTAGTTTATTATTAATTTTTTAAAACTTATTTTGATGATTTTAGGTAAGATTAAATACTAAGTAGGATTCGGATCGGGATATCAGTAACTCTGTTCCAGCTTCTTAGCCTTCGCCTGCGCATTCACAACCCAATTCGCAGCCATCAACAAAATGACAGGCTACACTGACAACCAACCATGTCATACAAGTAGCCTAAGGCACAAGGGAGCCGGTAGCAGCAAGCGCCTAGAGGCAAGGTATAAGACAGTGACTTATCCGATACACGACTAACTTGAAATCCTATGAATATATGTCTGAACGCATGTAAATAGAACCAGGTGAACCACCGGATCATGTGAGCTGTGGGTCCTTTCAGGACCTACAACCTCGCGATACCGTAGCTTAGAAAGAATGAATCAACGAATACTATAACCACACCAGCAAGAGCGTAGGCAATGGCTACTACACCTTTTGATACGTGGTAGGTATTCCGATAATATATCGGTCGGTAGAGCGGCATCTATTAAATACAGATTCCCGCCGAGCGATCTTAACGCTGCATTAACCCCAACATCCCCTAATTGTGAGTATAAACCGTGCCTACATGCTAATGCCAAATTATTCAGCTAGGGTAAGACGGCATTTCTCAAGTCCAAGGGAGAGCTGAGAGACTTGGGGTACGCCTAGATGGAGGCGAATTGACTCAGGGTAGTATCCAGCACCACTAATATCAGACGCAGCCGAATGCTGGTAAGGTCCCTACCTCGATCGAGAATTGGAGGAAGAATGGTGGCACCCATGCTGTCATGGGCAGTATTTTTGTTAAGAAGGGCGGCACTCAAGAGAAAGTTGAAGCGGGCGTCAAAGAAGGGCTGGACGAGATTGAGGGCATGTAATGAGGGTTGAGCTGGACTTTCTATCTGGGCAAGTTTTTACATGGTCCGGATATACCACCACAAATGGCTCATCCGAAATGTAGAAAGCGGATATTATGACAAAAAAAACAAAACGTAATGTGTAAAATAATCTATAAAACTTGAAATGAAAATCGAAAGCTTTCCAAGTCTGCTTTATGTAAACCCGCAGCTATAAACCTTTCAAGCTTGTTTCGCAACAGGCTAACCTTTGGTATTAGCAACCAGCTTAATCTTTTCGCCGAGTGGTAGTATATCCGAGCTGACGTAGATTTTCTACCACTTTGCGGATTTCTAAAGCCTCGTATTATTACTAAAAGTACTATAAAAGTCGAATGCGATAAGCGTACAGATATAGCTGGTCGAGCTCTGTCAGCCTTTTCTTGGCAATTTAACTGCCTATACAATCCGTCTGGCTGCAAATATACGTAACTATACTGTAAAACGTAAAGATTTTACAAAAGCAATATATAACAAAAAATAAATCATTTTTTAGTTTTTACTAAGTACAGTAGAATGCTTTTAGTCCATTTTAATTATCATTTAAACCGGCGACCTGGAGGGCGATGGCTGAACACCTGTATGCGGTGCCTTCTACGAACCTGGAATCAATATTACTCTCCTGAGGCAGTTTAATAACGATTCCAGAGCCGAGATTCAGCCCAAACAGTAATGTGGGAGGATTTCTGGGGCCAAAGTGAAGGGAAAAGCAAAGTTTTCATGCTAAAGCCAGAGATTTTTTTACGAGAGGTATTACTTCGATTCAAGAACAAACTTTTTACGACACCGAAAAACGAGTTGAAACATGACTTTAGCTATTCTCGAACCAGCTTTTAATTATTTGCACCTGTTTACTATACGAGTTTCGGAACACACAACGTAGAAAGGCTAAAGGAGTGAACTGGGAGAACGGTAAGAAGTTACACGTACGACAAAATCACAACACAAGCATTTGAGTGGCTCGTACTTTCGATAAATATATACTTATAGCCGGAAAAAGAATCGCGGAGAAAAGTCGACAAAGCGAAAGCTGTGATGAAGAAAGACGTGTAAAGAATGAAAAGATCGACGGATGTAAAGGAAAAACTCTTTTTTTTAATAGGACTCGATCCTCAACACGCACTAGAATATATAAAATGTTTTTGGAAGAAGTATGTTAAGGCTACTGGTTTATTAATATTGGCTAGTACAGTTTTTGTAGGGTACTTTGTGCTCCTGCGTTTTCCTTTTTACTCTCGGACAAAGTATATAGAACCACAGTATTTGTTACTGTTATTAGGATCGCGAAGCTCACGAGAAGGGCCTGCCTGAGGGCCAGGCCCGGGGGCCTAGCCGTGTTACATAGTCCTCGACTGGTACAGCACGTTAAAAGGAATAATAATAATAATAAACCGGCGACCTGCAGATCTAACTAGTGTGGTGCTACCACACTCTAATTCTTCGCCAACCGTTCCCAGACATGTGATTCTCTGATTCCGCACCTTGGAAACTCTCTTTAGTCATCCGTCTTCTCCTATACGATGGAATTGAACCATCGGCTGCTCCAGAAGCGCAAATGCGGGGACACGAAATTAATATGCGGTTATCCCGCTCGTCATGCTTTGGTGGCTTCCCGTAAGCCGCAAACGGTTACTGAAGACCTGACATGACGTCCTCGGGTTCGCCTGCGAGACTATTATTATGCTCATCGACTTCCTCTGTTTAGCAGAGAGCGCTTCTCGTATTCTTCATTGTTTCTTCCATATCTCCAACCCTCTTTGTATATTGTGTTGAGAATTCTCTTTCTTATCATCATGAATATCAATGATCCAAAGCCAGACGGCGGGTTCGTGCTGCCCTTCACGAAGCGGAGGCTGTCGAGAACAGGTACAGGAAGCCGCTCAGCGAAGCCAAATCGCCTTCCGTTTCTTGGTTGGGCTCCTGCAACCGTGAGTTTAATCACTCCTCCTTTTCGAGAGGCCGTAGCTGATTATCTCAGGCCCGAAACCACTTTGTTGCAACCAGCGCAGAATACGTTGGCACAACGCTTTTCTTATTCTTCGCGTTCTCGGGGACCCAAGTGGCACTTCTTGCAGGACCTACGCAGCCCAGTGTGGTTGGAGCGGTTAGCAATCCTGCTCGGCTACTTTATATTGCCTTATGTTTTGGATTCTCTTTAGCTGTGAATGCTTGGGTATTCTTCCGCATCAGCGGTGGACTATTCAATCCTGCAGTAAGTACACAATCCTGACCAAGGTGAACTTTCTTTAACACAAACCAGGTCACGATGGGCATGTGTCTTGTGGGAGCTCTACCCTACGTCCGTGGCCTTCTCCTCACCATATCTCAGATATTGGGCGGCATCACAGCAGCAGCAATATGCTCAGCACTCTTTCCAGGCCCGCTCCAGGTCGGCACCAGTCTAGGGGGCGGGACGTCTGTCGTTCAAGGTCTTTTCATTGAAATGTTCCTCACGGCGGAGCTTGTCTTTACAATATTCATGCTCGCCGCCGAGAAGCACAAAGGCACCTTCATCGCACCCATCGGCATTGGCCTCTCCCTCTTTATCGCCGAGTTAACAGGTGTGTACTTTACCGGCGGCTCCCTCAACCCAGCTCGCTCCTTTGGCCCTGCTGTCGTAGACCACAGTTTCAAGTCCTACCACTGGATCTACTGGGTGGGCCCCATCCTCGGCTCCCTCCTCGCGTCGGGCTTCTACCTCTTCATCAAGAAGCTCGAGTACGAGACAGCGAACCCGGGACAAGACTACTCGCGAGTTTCGACCGAGCAATTCAACCCGGTGAAGCACCATGCGGACGACGATCCCAGCATCAAGCTCGGGTCTACGGATAGCGCCTATGCTATGGAGGAAGGCCGTTCAGAAAAGCCAGGCACGCCGCGAGAGTACGGCGCCGAGCCAAGGCCGTTTTCCAAGAGCCCAGCGCCCCCTCACCCGAATGACCAGTTTGTGGGTTTGGATGAGGGAGGCATGCATGGGCATGAGACCAAGCAGCGGTACAGCGTTGCCTCGTCAAGCGATCGGACGCTGTTCTCTGGCACACATTATGCTGGCGTGCAGGCTCCACAGCAGAATCGGAAATCGATTCTGAAGCCGGAATCTCGAGGGAGCATCTCGAATGGAGCTGGAATGGAGACAGAGAGAAGCGTGACTCATACTATGACACATAATAGGAGCGCCAGTCGTGATATGTGCAGTATTTGTAAAGAGATCCCGAAGGATGAGGAATTTTTTGACAAGCAGTAGATGGGTCTTGGTAAAAGGTTTGTGAAAAAGAGGGAATGGGCTGGTCAATATTTTATAGTGCCTGGGTACGGGATGTATCGTGGTATACTTTCTAATATCCGGCGGGCGACAATACAAATAAGATTTTTTAATTTTTAATTACTTACTAGTCAAGGAGTGGAGAAGGGCGTTAATTTGTTATAAGGTGTATGGTCTGGAGAGTATCCAGTTAAAATTGCATATATTTGAGAATCAGTTCAAAAACAGAATGCAAATATGCGCACCGTAGCCCCGTCCGTACTACATTGTCTACTTCTCATACCCACAAGAATGAATGACAACTCACAAGTTTCATTTAGAAATTTAAAGGGTGTCTGCTGTGCAATATTGCTCAGTGCCTAACGTGTGCAGCCATTACCGCTGCGTATTCACCCAGTCTCTAGCCTTCATGTTCCCTAATATTTCCATGCTCAAAAGAAGGATCGGCATATATAAGAAAGTTATGGCAAGAAAGAAATGGCATTCTAAGCATTAATATCCCTCATTCCCCGTTCTCATAAACATCTCGGCATCCCCTATTGCTCTGGCCGAGACCCAGATTCCAAATTCCCAACCTCAACCCTATATATCTTCCTACGTCCAGACACATGATAGACCTTACCGGATTGTGGAGCTTATATCTTCATCTATCATCGCTCGCCTCCATCCCAAAACCCTCAACAATAACGTCTAGATAAGATTGTGATCTATTGTGCATGCGAATAGTATTCAGCTACCGAGATCCAAGCACCAACACAAAGAACTCCGTGACCTTCTTCAACCCCTTTGTCCACCCCATCGTCTTTAACCTTCCCAAAGGCATCTAATCTAGCCAGAGAACACCACAAAGAACCAAAAGCAATCACGCATGTTATCTG
Organism: Bisporella sp. PMI_857; assembly: GCA_021307315.1. Classification (NCBI taxonomy): domain Eukaryota; kingdom Fungi; phylum Ascomycota; class Leotiomycetes; order Helotiales; family Helotiaceae; genus Bisporella; species Bisporella sp. PMI_857. Next base: position 200,796 of record JAJSPD010000068.1, read on the forward strand.
TTTTTCTCGCCAAACCATCGGCTCGATCCAGAATCCAGGTATATACGAAAAATGTGCAGCATCCTCTTCAGCGTCTCGCACGCCCGCTGCGCCAAAACCCCAAGACACGCGCTCTTCTCGCAGAGCGTGGTCTGCGCCTCGTCGCCTGGATGCTCCTCCACAAGGACCGCGAAGCTGGAATGGGTGCTCAAGGGGCGGTGCCCGGAGTGTCGTCCTGCCTCGGAAGCGCCTCCTGCTTCCGTTCGATCTTCGCGCGAAAATAGACGTCAGGATCGAGATCGCCCATCTCAGGCGACGCATCCGCGCCCTGGATCAGAGAACGAAAAGGAGACGATGTCTTCGGAGAAAGCGGCGGTACGCGGTTCGCCGCGCTCAGGGGCACCACGTCCACCCGCTCCATCCACAAACGTTCAAGCCGTCGAAGAAGCCGACGCGCAAGCCGCAAAGGCGGATTCAGGAATCGAGGAACAGCAAGACCTTTCGAACCCAGCATACCCACCCGCCACTTCCCAACCGCCAAACAAGCTACGAGAAAGGCCGCCGGCTCCACGCTCCAACGTTGCAGAACCCGCCAACGCCTCCCTACCCCCAAAACGCCCTCTGGGCATCACTCCCGCCCAGAAACGCAAAGACCGCACACGGCGAGGCCAACCAGGCACCTCGCACGAACCGCCCACAGAGGGACACCAACCGCGGCACCAGCCCGCCACGGAAAACCCACCACCAACCCGTCACGCAGAAAGAGACGCCTCGCCCGGCTCCGGAGTCCACCACCCCCGGGACCCCCGAACGGAGCCTCGTTTCCGGAACCGGTACGCCACTTCCTCCTCCTCCTCCTCCTCCTCATCATCATCAGACGAACCCCATCGCAGAACCGCGCTCGAAACAACGAGCGCGCAGCCGCAGAATACGTTTCGAGCGCCTGGCCCGTCCTCCTCATCATCAGATCCACCGGCTCCGTGGGGACCATCGCGGACGGGCCCCGCCGGATCAGGGGAGCGCGAGCGGGAGGGGTCCGCGGCTTGGGGGGTTGTTTTGGCTGGCGATGGGGATCTTGATCGTGGTTGAGGTGGCGAGGGTGTGCGCTGCGATGTGATGTTTGGGATGATGCTATTGCGAGGGATGAGGTTGGGTACCTGAATGGGGTTGGGGGGCTATGAAGATAGGATTAAGGGGATAGATGCTTTGGCGGAGAGGTGTATTAGTTTGTGAAGTAGTCATGTGGGAAGGAGGGACAGAAAGCTGGGAGATCTGCTTAGGCAACTATACCAGGAACATGAGCAGAGATTGTCGGAATAAAACATTCACTGGTGATCTAAAGCAAAAACTGGGTATGCTCTGCGGTTTGAGGGTCAGGTATCATATCTGCACCTATATCTCCATCAACACACTCAATAAGACATACAAACACATTCCCTTCTAAACTACCCCTTTCTCCCTCGCCTCCCTCCGCTCGTATAACAACCACCAATCTCAATTTCATCATCAATCTTGAACCCCTAAATCTGTGAATGGTACATCTCCCACATACCGCGCGTCCAGCGCAAGAAGAAAAGCTCATAGGAATGAAAAAGAGGTTCTGGCGAAGAGGAAATTCTAAACTTGATACGCCATAGACCGAAAATAATGACGTTGTGGTGATGGTACGACATGATCGAAGTAAGGGGTATGATAGCGGAATCCGGAAACACAAATGCGCAACGTGATGAAAGACGAGTAAAAAACAAGCCGAAATTAAACCGCCAATTTTTGTGTCTCCAGAAGGAAATTCTTCGCTCATAGAAAGGAAATTGCTGACTTGATCGTTTATCGCCGAGGTATAGGCTTGGTCTCGCGGTGCTTGAGACGGCTCGTACGCCAGCCCTCGTACCATAATTCTCTGCTGGCCTCTCTGAGCTCCCCGCGCCATTCGCTGAAGACGGCCTCCTTCAAACGCACAAAATCGCAATGCTCCTCGTTCATAGGATCAGCAAATCCCCAGGGGAATTTCCGACCAATGACTCCAGGTTCATAAATATCAGGGCTAATGACGGAAAGGGGAAAATATGGCAACTCGCCCGACTGGCTTTCATCGGCTGAAGGAACACGTTTGTGACGACGGACCGAACCAGATGAGGAGAGGCGATTCGACCTGGGAGACGCATTTTGTTCTGATGTCTGTTCTGGCGTTGGAGTTTGGATTGGGAGGTCATCGGCCGAGTTATTTCCGCTGGAATTCTCCTCTTCTTCTTCTCCCTCGTCAATACGATTGGCATTTTTTGGGATATCTGGCTCGAAGTCATCTAGTCCGAGTGCTTCCAAGGGATCAAGATTTGCTTGACGTAAGCTGTCCCAAACAGTTTGCTTCAGATATTGCATGTGAGCAGTGGTAATCGTGTCCGCCTTTGAAATAACAGGTACAACGGTTGTCATTCCTTGCAGTCCACGCAGAACCTGCAAATCAAGATCCTCGTCCAGACTGCCAAGTATACGAGGCGCGGACGAATATTTACCATTTGTGCCGTTACCATTCGATTGTAACTTCTTCGCGGTGGCTAGATTCTGATCGAGACGGACCGGATCCAGAATGAGGAATGCACAGTGGATATGGGTATCCTGAACACCAGGCGCTCTGATAACCTTCATCTCCTCGGTGAATGTCTCTTCGAACTTGCTCTCTAAGAACGATGTCATCTCCCGAAGCTGCAGATCCACGGAATTCTTCTCCAGTCCTTCCGAATCCCACAAAGTCAACCCAATGCGCTCTCCATCAATTTCTGTCTCGAGGTAATGCGACTCAAAATTGCTACTCTTCGGATGTTGCGGAGCAAAGATATCCTCCACCAGCTCAGTGGGACGCGCGCCTCGTTTCTTTGGAGGAAGAGCCAGAGAGGTCTTGAGGAATTCGAGGAAGGAAGTCTTTCCGGAAGAGCGGGTACCTATGATGAGGATACTAATAAAGTTAGTAAAAGACTATTCTGACAAAGTGGTGAGCTTACTTGAATGGAGTTGGATCCTTCCGTCTTCGCACTCTCCGAGGGCTGTTAATGGTGCTGACTGCGCTGCTGGCATAGCTATAACGTCCTCTATGTGTCATACTCTCAGTTCGAGCGTACGGATCAACCCATTCCCCACCACGGAAACCATTTGGAATGGGGGGGATTGGGATTGCGGCCATATTTGGAGCCTGTGCCGGTTCGTATGATGGACGACCCTGATAGCTTCCGCCTTTGCCGGATATGATCGCTACAGAGTCGGGTCTATCTTCGCCACCAGAATATGGGAGTTGTGGAGGAGCAGCGCCGTTGTAGAGATCGGGAAGTCGAGGAGGGGATTTCGGAATGGCAGCAGCTTCGCGACGCGCTCTTTCTTCTTGCTCTTTCGCCCAAGCTGCTCTTTCCTTCTTGCTTCCTCGTGGATTGAGCTCGGTTGACTTTGAACGTTTGAGCAACATTCCGAGAGACGAACGACGTGGAGGATGCTGCTTTCCGGTTTCTGGTATTGCCGCCAGCTTGTCAGATGGCAACGATGGGCTATTGCCTGCTGACGGCGTTCGCGGTCTACTAGAAGACACCATGATGATGATTGGATATGAATTTGTCGCAGATTGACAGGGTCTTGCTTATTCTTCTCGTGTTCGAATTACCTGAATTTCCTCCCAAAATATCTCGAAACAGCTGCTGATTATGGGTTTCGAGAGATCGCGGGATCGTTTGTATTTCGTAATTGAAGGTGAATCACGGCCACGGTGATGCAGACAAGAGCTGGTCAAATGAAAGAGGTGCACGACGCGAGGGTGGTGGCAATAAGCGCGCTACGTGATGGACGATTGATTCGCAGATGGATTGATTGAGAAGCGCGTATCTGTGATGGAGTAAGGAGCGTCTTTGAGGATTCTACCACTGATCGCGTGTAGATGGTTTGATCCGCTTTTTGCAGCTGTAGGCTTTGCTTGACAAGGTAAAAAGATGGGCGAAATGTATCAAATGTCCCTCGGTCCTCAGCCGAAAGGGGGTCGGTGTTCAGATCGATATCAAAGACGAAGAGTAAACGAGATTCCCGACAATTAAGAGGGGATGTAATGGAGAGGTCGATCCCCAATTGTTTTTTTGATGAATGGGGAGAGAATATAGAAAAGAAGAAGTGAAAATGCTCTCCAACAGTGAATCTGCTGGCAGACCACCAAAAGTTGGTAATTGGGGGGAATCTTTGCTGCAGGTCTCAGGGGGGGCGTAGAGGTATGGGGTGCTGGCAGGCGTGAGGTGTGAGCGAGTGAGCTTTTTTTTTTTTTTTTACCTTAGAGAGAGCCCCCTGTATGAACGATAGGGCCGGTATTTGGTTTTGGGTCGCAGCCAATGGATGACTCCTCAGGGCCAGGCTTTCGGGGCATTAATTCGATCGTTTCAGCTTCAGGATTTCAGGGGAAAAATGCCCGGTTCAATTTGCCATCATAAATGCATATGAAGGCCTTGTTTATTACCCAGGACACATCATCATCATATCCTCCATATGATCGCTGCTCTATCTCTATATGTATATATATATAGGCTTGCCCCTCCTTTTACGCATCTCATGACACAATGCCGCAACCAAAACCAGTAACGGTGGTTCGTCTTCCTCAAGAACTAACCAAGTCCAGATCGTCTGCTGCTCCCAGCTAGAAACTCTTTTCCTACAGTAAGCGAACAGAAACTATCGAATCCTTTTTTTGCTGGCTGGCTGGCCAGTGTCCTTAGATTTCAGGGGGGAACCCTCATTCTCCATACAATTATCATTTTAGTCGATTTGTGGGGAACACACCAAGCCTCATGCGGCAATCTCTCCTTGCAAAACCAGTTGTGCGACAAGAACGGTTCACAAGTGGAAATATTTATATATAAAAACAAAAAGAAACCCTTTCTTTCACCGTTGGACACCCGGAGATGGGCTGATTACACCATGATACCCCAGGACAGGCATTGGGGTAACGGTTACAGAGCGGCGCGGCGGGGTAAGCAATTTGTGATCCCATAAGAAGGATCATTATCCTTCAGACTCCGTAACAGTACTTTTTCGCGACTGGTCGGAATTTTCTTGCCTCTTGAGGGGGGAGGGAGGGGAAAAAATGGCAACGCACAAGTAGTTAGGTAATTGGGATAAAGAATTCACGAATTCCTAAAGTCAGGAAATATCGGGCTCAGCATGTCTTGGTTTCCTAGCTATATGTTGGATTCGGCCAAAAGACAACGCTGCCAAAGTAGCTTCATCAAGCTACTGTCCACCTACTTCCCCCCTTAATCGGCAGAATCTGTATTTCCTACGCATCATCCCCAGCCCTCAAAGGCTACACCTCAAGTAAAGACCTATAAATGGGTAGAATTGGTGTTTCCAGAGCGAGATGACCATTCGCTGCATCTCATACATGCAACGTAGATAAAGAAAAGATGCCCAAGTTGGAGCCATATCGGACCATGCCATATGTACATACGTAAACAAAGTAAAAGGGCCATTCGGAAGCCCTGCACATCTGATCGGATCGATATTGCGATGTGCATAAATCCATTGCCGAAACGCCTTCGCATTTGCCCTAGAGGATCTATATCATTCAAGAAAAGCCTGCTATTATTTATACGAGTCGATCGGGATCCTGATTTGATATCGAGGATAAAGGAAAAACAGAGGTTAAGGGTGGTTTTGGTAAAGATTGTAAGTATCGTTGTTCGAATTGTATCATAGAGCTCCAGTTGGGTATGCGCTGCCCGGAATCATCCCTCCCCCAGGAATCTGTCCGGGCATCCGGCCACCTCGGCCACCGCCTCGACCTCCTCGGCCGCTAGGTAACTGGAAATCTGGATTTGAGTTCAAAAGAATGTCGTCCCTCTGTGGCGCTGGTCGTCTTTGGGGCATAGGTGCATAAGGCTGTCCAGGGTTCCATCTAGGATTAATGCCTCGCTGGCTAACTGAAGTGAAATTCGACCGCTCCGATTCCGCCGGGCTCCGAGATCCAGATTGGATATCTTCATAAGAGTTGTTTCCATCCAGTCCTCCAGGTTGTATGCGTAGGCCTCCACTTGGCCCATTCTTAGTATAATCTGGAGCTAAAGCTGCAGGCATCATTGAAGGATGGCTTGAGGGCTGCTCTGCAAATCGTGGATCAACATCTTCATAATAGTTGTCACCAGAATCGACTCTTTTGTGAGTAGGGCCAGCGGTAGTTGGAAGTTCAGCGGGCGGAGCCTGAGCAGATGGGTTTAATGGGGAAGATCTTCCACCTTCGGTCGTCCATTGCTGGCGCGGTGGGACATAGGCAACATCCGAGCTGTATCTGCTCCCATCACTTACGTACGTGTCCCGGTTCTCTGCAAGGTTTTGTCGCTGTTGCTGCAACCCAACCATTCCGGCCACATCACCATCGCTGTCCCTTAATGGCCCAAACTGGCCAAATCCCGGCGGTGCTTTTGAAGGGCTTCCTGTATTGGCATCCATCTCAATAGCCTGACCAACAGGCCCTGGTGAATCAAGACCTGGCAATGGTGGAGGTGACTCAGCTCTTGGAAGGGAGCTTCGACGATCACTGACGCTGTATGCTGCATACTCGCCCACTGGTGGTGGCCGTGGAGATGTATCTCGGTTGTACATATCTTCCGGTGGAGGTCCGCGGCCATAAGGAGACATCGCTCTATCGTTGTACCCGCCACGCCCGTATCCTGGTGGTGGGGCTCCGCCTCTGCCTCCTCTCATCATTGCGCCAGCCATCATCCCATCTGGAGGACCACGACTTGGTCCTGGAGGGCCATATCCACCTCGAGAGTTAGGCCCTCCATAACCTCCCCTGTAACCTCCTCGCCCGCCCGGTGGAGGTCCGTAGCCTCCTCTTCCATTTGGAGGCCCATATCCGCCTCTTCCTCTATAAGGCATCCCCCTCCCTCCCCTTGAATTCATCGAATTGTCCGAGTATTGGCGATTGAGAGATGGATCAGTTGATGAGTCTCGGCTGCGGTTGACAAAAGCTCCTGAAGGCATTGGGTTGCCATATTGATCTCTAGGCGGGTTAGGCCCTCCATATCTCTCATTCGGCCCCCCTGCCATGCCCACAGTCATATTACTGGGTGAGGTTCCCGTAGGCGTGCGTGCTGTCAAAGGTATACGCTCATCACTAGTTCTTTCCTCATCCTTCTTTGCGGAATCGAAGGTAGCAAACGATGGCTTCTCCTCCGTAGTAATTGCCATAGTATTGTTAACAGCAGGGGCCGTTGGTTCTGCACCCTGGCGAGCATAATAGTTTTCCCCATTCATTTCGGCATTCTCAGCAATACGACGCTTACGGGCCTTGCGGCCAACCAGAGTCCGACGCATCGCGCATGATACAATACTGCTTGCGATAATAAGAACAGTTGCTGCTAGAACCAGGTAGGATCCCCAAGCCATGTGAGGCACGAAGAGGAGGACATCGATGAGAAACGCCAGGAGCGAAAGAATTAGAGTTATTAGGCTCAAGATAAATATGCCCAGTAAAAATCGAGGAGAATGAGATGCTTTGTGGGTGTGTGCGGATCCAGCAAGAACTGTCATTACGAGGGTAAAGAAAGCAGCCACAGGATGCACAATCAGAATATATGACAACGTAGACCTGACCGAAACGGGGAGATCGAAGCTGGCGGTTTGTTCAGCATTGAACAGCTTGGCTGCCCATAACAATTAGCCATGAAGACACAATATAGAGATTCCTTGATCATGCTCACCTGTATCGTATCCAACCTCGAACGGACTGCAACCAGTGCTTTGACAGAAGCCAAATACGCCAAAATCAACTCCTCCATATGAAGCCAGGGGTATCTGTTTGACAACTGGCGTCGAGATAACCGATAGGATCAGCAGCACGAACGCTGCGAACAGCAGAATCGTGAGCGGCGTTGCCGGTCTCAGCATTTTGAATTATCGAAGCCTGCGATGTGGAAAATGATTGAACGTGCCAGCGTCGTTCAAGACGCGGCCTCCGGGTGTGGTGTAGCGTCTCGCGATGCGACGACGAAAAAGGGTTGGAAGTGTATCAAATTGGATGCTGCATTTATGACTGTGACCGATGATCTTCCGCGGCCGCATTGATAAATTGATGCCAGCACTCGTTCACTGCCAATTGTTCCCACGACGACGAGGGCGACGACGAGTGTAACGATTGTGGTTGAACTAGGACGTTCGAAGTTGAAGTTGGCAGGAAGGGATGGGGGACAATTATGCGAGGACAACAGGGATAATTGGAGGTGCTGGGGGGAGGATGTGGTAAGGTATGGCACGGTACAGTATGGTATGGGTATGCTTCTCGAATGGACGGGGGGGGGGGGGGGGGGGGGGCTACAGGCTAATACTAATCAGGGTACGACCTTCCAATTGAACCCCTCCGCGATAGCTAGCTATACTGTAAGGTAGGGTAAAGATAGCGTACGGTGGGATTACGGATGCGGGATCTTCCTTTGGAAGAAGCAAGGCGTTTTTTTATTTATTTATTTGGGTCGCTGATAGTTTTTGATACGGTCTTGCATTTGGAGAGAGGGTGAGGGAATAGACGGCCAGCATGCAGCTAATAATAATCAATGCAGACAGACAGATACCAGGTTTCTGAGGGGGAGAAAACTTAATTCCTCCCCCAGCCTTTGAGGCAAGCCATATAGCCTGTGTTTGAGAAGGGATGTCGACCAGCGATTGTAGTCAAGTGGTTTATTGACAAGATCTCGCCATCGTCATCATGAGAAGCAAGGAGGGCCAGAGGGGGGGGGAAAGTTGGAAGAGAGAGAGACAATAATAGTTGGTGGGGGGAGCTAGTAGATACAGGCACGGATACTGTACCCGTACTCTACAGGTACCATACAGGTTAGTGAGGTGACGAAAGATGGATGACTTGTGTGGTTGGACAGATTTGATGCATCAGAGAAAAAAAAAACATTATTTGATTCGCCTGAAGCTGATGCAGATGGGTATTTCTTGGTGTCTAACCCTGTAGGACTACTGTACACACGCTCCTTGCTCAGCCACGCGTTGATGATGTTTCCAGACCCCGATTGTACTCTCTCCACTGGACTGAATCTAGATTCAGGGCAGCTAGTGGCGATGATGGCTGATTAACCGTTGGGAACGAACATCTCGAACCCTCGTATCTGTTTTTTGTTTTTGTTTGTTTTTTGCCGGTCACTGGTTTTAATATACTATACAAAGTAGAGTCAAATTGGGGGCTTATCTTCCATCTTTGATAAATTACACTGTGCAGGATTAACCAGAAAGTCTGATCAGAGAGTTGCCAGCCTCACCCTGGAATCCTAATCTCGTTTAGGGCTCTTTGGCACATCTCATGTCACATCGTCGGAAGATCTCGCCTATTCCCACGTTTGCTTTACTGCTGTGTCATCTTCGATATGAAGAAACATTTTCCGAGTCCGAAATAACTTGAGATGATTTGTTTCTACGCGGGATACATCACTTAACTCTTCAACACAACTGTATGGGCATGGAGTTGCTTGTAGTCTTCAAAACTGTTTCGGCACAGCGCCATTGCGACTCTTTCAATTGGCCACAGGATACTGGGCAATGTTTCTTCTTCCCCCCCCGCATTTTCCATTGAACAATGACACAATGTCCATTCTTGAATGCAAATCATGATTCAATTTTCTATAACCGGAAATCATTACGGGACAGTCCGATGTCTCATCCTCCCTCTTACCCAAGGCCAGCGCGTGAGACCCTCTTGCCCCTGACTGGCTTTCGTCAGTGTTGATTTGGATCACTGAGGTCCAACAGAAGCAACCCCTTGAGTAGAACCTTAGGCAAGGCTCTCATGGCTCTTCTCTAGCATTTTGCTTGTCGTCTAGACTTAGGCTGGGCATATCGGTATTCATTTTGTGATATTTCAACTCGTACATCCCTCTATCCGCTCAGGTACTCTCCCTCATAATTCGAAGCCTAGCCTCTCCGCTCCGCTCCTCTTCACATCGTCCTCTGCTAGCCATCTAGAAGCATTACAAGTTGCAGGATGTTGATGGCCTGTTTCTCCAGCATGATGGGCGCACTTGCCATGGCGATTCGCCTTGGTCAGGCTGGGTCTATTTGATTCGTTCCTGCGAGCGCCAATGTTAACTCCTGGGGCTGTTTGGCGGTGATGCCGCCTGCGTCATTGAACTACTCTGCCAGAACAGATGAAGCGCTAAACTAGAGAAGATGGATGGATATGAAGAATATTTCGTTGAGTGCGCAAAAGATGAAGAGAACCGTCTAACAAATCAGCATCAATAACCTATCCTTGCCAAAGAAAATTGATAGTAAGCAGAATGGGGATATATCCTTGATTCTATCAGATGGCCAGTTTTCCTTACCAAGGCTGTACAGCTCGCCTGTGATGTTTAGCCAGAGAAGGTATAAATTCTCCTGTGAGCATTCTCCCAGGGTGACTACGCGTACTGGGGTTGAGCCGGGCATTATATCGATGCTTGATATTTCTCTTATTGAAAGCTGCCTAATATGAATAGAAATAGCTATAAATGGGATTCTCTCCAGGAAAAAAGTTGTATTACTATGAATCAAGAGGCTTTGCATGCAGGTTGGCTTCCAACAAACGACTTGACATAAGTCGTAAATCTTCAAGTATGGCAGTGTTGATTGGATATCCTCAACTTCGAAGGATGGCTAATATCTGCTAATGCTGGCTTTGAACTACATTTGCAGGACTTGCACAAAATTGGACTGCTGGCCTACGAGGATAAGATATAGACCAGTACGAAAGGTTCTACTAGAGGATCCGAGGCACGGCCATGTGTGGAATGCGCCTATACCCACACTCATGGGACAGGATCGACTAGAGCACTTTTCACTCTGAATAAAAGAATAAGCATTCATGTATGTCGGGCAATGTAAGAGTCTACAAATATTAAGTAGCACAATTCCTTCGTTCCCGAAGGAAAAGACTGACCCAAGTATATCCGGTGGTGGCGTGGGAGTCTTCGGCGATAAAAGATAGGAAATAAGGATAACGGCGATGTCAGCATCCTTCAAAGGCCATCATCACTCAGTTCCTTTTTTTCTCAGTTGCGGTATGGATTAGCATCAACACTCCGAATCCATTGAAGATATGTCCTTGCCTGTTGCGGGACTGCTCTTGCGTAATCTCAAGCCGCAATGTAGTTTTACGCCGAACCCTCTACCAAAGGTCACATCACGATCAGTTCAACGACTCTCGAGCCGCTCCATTCATACCTCACTTCGCTCAAGGCCATCTACAGTCTCTACATCATTTGCAAAATATGGAGGTCCCAAAATCGTCCGCCGGGCGATACAGAACCAGCGATACCAAGCCTTCACCCCTCCGTCGCCAGAATCCCTAGGCAAAGCCAAACCAGCGAGATTATACCCGCGAACAATCAAATGGGGCCGAAGGCTCCTGTACATATCTGCATTTAGCGGGGCGTTTTACCTTGTTGATACACAGTTCTATTCTTCCTCGATAACGAGGTCTTTGCGGACATTTTGGACCGGAATCGTGATTGCAATAGACTACAAGCTCAACTTCCGACCGCACCCTCTCCTTGGTGGTGGTATCGACGACCTGCACAGAAGAAGCGCTACTCGGATATTCGACCTTCTACATCACAATGGAGGGCTATATCTAAAGATTGGGCAGGCGATAGCTATGCAAAGTGCTGTCTTGCCGCCTGAGTTCCAGAAGATGTTCTCGAGGATGTTTGATGATGCACCGCAAAATACATGGAGTGATGTCGAGAAGGTCATAAGAGAGGATTTTGGTGGGCGCAGCCCCGGGGAAGTCTTTGGCATTAGCTTCAATGGGGATCCTTCGAAAGGTGTCATGGAAAAGAAGGCCAGGGCTTCTGCTTCCGTTGCGCAGGTCCACTGGGCTCGTTTGACGGATGGAAGAGAAGTTGCTGTAAAGGTTCAGAAACGCGAAATTGCATCCCAGGTAGGCTGGGATCTCTGGGCATTTAAGTGAGTCTGCCTGGAAGAAGGGTTATGCAATCCTACTAACATCTTATCTTTGCTAGGACTGTGATGAGGGTGCACACTTGGTGGTTTGATCTACCACTCTATAGCCTCGTTCCATACATATCCGAGCGTCTCATGTTAGAGACTGACTTTGTAAATGAAGCCAATAACTCGGATACTATGGAGAGACTTGTGGCCAGTGAGCCTCGTCTTCGTGGCCGAGTTTATATTCCCAAAGTTTATAGAGATCTTTCCTCGAAACGCATTATGACTACGGAGTGGATTGAAGGCGTTCGTCTCACCGACAAGGAGGCCCTGACTGCACCATGGCGTGGCGGTAGAGGTAAAGCATCACCAGGCGCAAACGGGACACCTCTTCCTCCGCCAAAGCGCCTTTCACTAGGCGGTGAAGGTCTGCTCAAGCCTGAACGGAACGAATGGCGTGGCCCTAATGGCAGAGGCGGACTTGGACTCTCGCTGAAATCAATCATGACGACAATGGTAGACTTATTCTCGGCACAAATGTTCCTGTGGGGCGTAGTCCATTGCGAGTAAGATCGTCTATATCATACTTATCCATGACACCAATGCTAACTTTAGACCTCGACAGCCCTCACCCTGGTAATATATTCATCCGACGCAAAACCAACGGAGAGCCAGAGCTCGTCCTCATCGACCACGGCCTCTACATCAACATGACGCCGAAATTCCGCCTCCAGTACTGCCAGTTCTGGAAAGCAATCATGACCTTCGACAACAAAACCCTAGGCGAAATCACCAGCGCCTGGGGCGTCAAAGCACCCGACCTCTTCGCCAGCGCCACGCTCATGCGGCCCTACGAGGGCGGAGATAATAGCACCAAGGAACGTATCACCGGTGAGCTCAAGGGCAAAACCCCCGCGGAGCGGCATTACGAGGTGCAGGAGCGCATGCGCCAGGGCGTTCGGGAGATTCTATCCGAAGAAGAAAACTTCCCTCGGGAGCTCCTATTCATCGGACGCAATATGCGGATCGTGCAAGGCAACAACCAGTTCCTGGGCAGTCCTGTCAACCGCATCAAGATGACTGGGACCTGGGCAAGTCGTAGCCTGGTAGACGCCCGCGATCTGTCGTTTGGCGAGCGCTTCGTGAATGGCTGGCGACATCTTTTATTCAAATTCGTTATGTTCAGCACAGATGTCGTCTTCTACACAAGCAAGATCCGTCAGTGGTTCGGGCTTGGAGATGGCATGGAGGATGATATCGAGAAGCAGATGCGTTATATCGCGAAAGATCAGTGGGGCATGGATCTGCAGCATTCGGTGTTTGAGGGATAGATAGCGCGGGAAAATGTATATAGGTTGGCATAGACACCGCTCCGTGTACATCATGGCATATTAGACATAGAGAGGTAATGATATCCACTTCGTTTATAGCTAGCATGTAGCACGTCGACTTCTAGGATAGCGGACCTTTTCAGTAAATATCAAATATAATCAATCGGTTAGATCCAGGTATGTAATTGATTCATCGACATGATAGTCCCAAGCATTATCCCCTATAGCCTTTGAGCACGCCATAGTCACCTAGGATAGTGTGTTCGTCCAGCTGTCGAGCGGAGAGCGCCATTTCAGGAGCGACAGGCAGCTCGTCCTGCGACCCGACGACCGAAGGGCGTTGTATACATCACGTATGCGGATCTTTGATGCCGCGTCCGCGGTTCGAGGTTCTTGGGGTAATTTCTAGCTGTAATCAACTCTCGAGCGCGTTCCATAAAAGTCCATCTACCCGGATCGATCCCGTCGTTGATAAGGAAACAGGCTCTTAACGGTGCTGATTGCTGTTTTTAGGGAAGCAGAGGTAGAAGGATCTTGAAATTGGGGGGTTGCGTAGTAACACCGCCGTGACTTCATGACATTGTGCTGCAGGAATTTTTACGCATTATTTGTTGCGGCTCATGGCTCTGCCGTAATCTCTCTTGGAAACCCAAGTAACGAGTTTGTTGTGGTTGACTCTAGTGCTTGTCTCGAAGCACGTATGGCCTTTGCGGTCTCTGGCTGCTCTCGACCATATCGGTGTCCTCGTCCTCATCTAAGAGTCAAAAAGGGTTGTTTAAGTCTCAAAATAAACGTTTTATAACAGCAGTTCTAATATTTATCTAGGGAATCAACTGTTCCACAGGTAATTCATCTTTATAAATTCCTTTGTGCTCTGTACATGTCTGAACCTGAATGTCTTCCTTATTATGATTGTCACGTCATGCTTTGTATGTCAACGGATACGGGGCAAAGGTGGCATACTACGAGAATCTGTATCTAAAGAAAAGAAATCTCTAAGGAAGAAAGCAGTTCAATATGTGTAGAAGACCTGGGATACTAAGGCCTGATAGTGCCTGCTCGCGATAGTCACGTGTCTACCATGACATCCAGAAGTTTGTGGTCTGTGGAGAGAGTATGTAAACCAGCCCTGATGTAATCGGGTGTCTCGAGTGTTACTGCTGATAGTTGGAGCGTTGCAATTGCTGGAGCTGTGAAGAACATGTAGTTTAAGGACCTGCGTTTAGATGGGCATTTTGATAATAACCGCCGCAACGAATTGTAAAGTAGTACAATAGCATAGAACCTTAATGACTGATACCTTGGATAGGCGCGGGTACTGTGGGCTAAAGCATGTTACAAAACAAATTAAAACACAATGAGCTCGCAGAGGTGATTAGTGCTCTGTTGCCCGTCTCAAATGCGTCATCCCATCTCTTTTCTCCCAAGTTCTACACCCCATTGTGCCCATCTTTGAACATTCAATATACCACATTACAACGCATAAAAGACGTTTATGTATTAACAATTAATGAATATAGCTTTATATAATTGTTTATACATACTTCGTTATACCACGCTCTGAAGCTTACAATGACAGCCTGCCGCGGACCGCAAAGCGCTGTAATTACTGCATATTGTAGATTATAAAACCTGCAATTATAATGTATCAGAAGCAGTAAAGCTAGGCTCCGATCTTGTCGGCCTGAACTTTAACTTGAAATTCCACATCTGGGCTAAAATGTTGGATATAACAGAACTTCCATTGTGTTTTCTTGCGGAAAGCTATATATACATCTCCTGAGTGAAGACAAAAACCAAATCAATCCCAAAATTCAAACCAGAACGCCCAACCTTTTTTGAACCACTTTTTTATCAAGCTACTAACACGACTGGGACTCGTAACTTCTCATTGCAACAGAAATCTCAATCGTAAAGATCATCCATCTCTGATCGCTTGGGCTTTTTACCATCCTTCTTCTTGCCGCTAGTAGCGGCTGTTACCACATTCTTGAGTTTTTGCCAGTTGCTGCTGCCTTCCCCATTACGCGAGGATGGTGCAATATTCCATGCTCCTGGATATGCGTTGCCCCCCTGGGGCATGTTGCCGTGAACACCTGTGTAGCCATCTGCGAGTGATTCGGTGCTGGGTGTCTTGGGAAGTGGCTTGTCGCTGGGGATGGGAGCGCGGGCTGCAAGGGCTTGAACTGGTTCTGCGTCGAGAGAATATGATGTAGCTGTGGGTAATGCGAGAATCGCTGGTGTGAAGGAGAGGATAGCGACAATGATGAAATTTGTGAACTGCATTTTGAAAAGTGGATTTGTTAAGTTTTGAAATATGAGTGTTGTTAGAAAGCGAGGAGCGAGTAGGAGTTAAGGGTTGTTTATATTTCTTTGATTGCTAAAGATGTTGATGTTTTTGCTTTAGAAAGTAGAAGAATTGACTCTGTTTATATAGACATTCAGACCACGGCTGAAATACACTTAAAGGCTGTGATTCCCACATTGTTTCAAGAAGAATCTTGAGCGGTCGGGTAAGTTCAATCCTGCTAGAGCGCAATTGCCGGAACTATTGAAGATAGCCCCACCACAAATCCTTACATTGATCGTGCAGAGAATAATTTCAACACACATTTGATACTATTTTCAAGTATACCTATTCCAGAAACTGCTGAGATATCTGAGGATGCTTACACGATCCTACAATTATTCCTATTAGAGCAGTGGACGTGGCGCAATAAGATGTTCGGTTATTAAGTTCTGATTATTAATGCTACGCGATGCTTCCACCAGTGGGTGTCAGGATTGATGGCGTTTTTGCGCAAGGCAGCAAAATTACACTAAATCATGCCGTTTTTGAGTCTAAATAACACAACGACTACTAATATGGACGGCCTTAAATTTGAGATTTAGACCGACTAATAGTAATTTACTAATTTACTTATGTAATAACCTAAATTAGATCATAATTGTTATATGCCGCTTAATTTTATACAAAATAGAATTAAATAGTAAAATATGTCTAATCAGAAGTTCTACGTAAAATCTAAATAATACTAAACTCAAATTTCAAAGAATTTTATAAAAGTTCTATGATTTTCTATTGTTGAAAATGAATTGTTTTCTAGTGCCAAGTCCAGGTAGCCGTCATCAATCCTGGCGATCCGTATTCAGGTCAAGGGTCGCTGACTTTGCCAAGCACAATCACCAGCCTCCACCTCCTAAGCCTGTGTATAGCCACAGAATAAGCTTATTTGGAGACTGCTTGACTTTCAAGGCCCCGCTTAAGCATATTTGACTCAGCTCTGGTACATAGAACAAGTGGGCTCTATGTAAAGACCATGTGTGTGACGTGATCACAATCGCATGAAAACAGCTTTGTTCATTTTAGATTTGTCTATATAAACTTCGTTCAGTTCCCAGTAGATGAGTCAAGGTGTTAAGGACCACAGGCGTCACGTGACCTATCATGTGATTTATGTACGGAATAGGTTTAGTCCCAGCTTACAATGTGTATATAACACTTGTTCGTTTCTCTTTTAGATAAACCAAGGTTTCTCACTTCAATTCAAGGGTTCTCACATAAATACTCTATGGTGAGTGGCGTGCTCTGCTTCTAGCCTTGGAGACCTCTGGCTCGCCAGGCCCCGACAAAGGCATTCTAATCAGCCAAATCAAATGACCATCAGCTTACCAAATTCATCAGGCGTGCGAGACTATTTCACGGAATGAGGGCATGCTCAACATTGCCTCAGCGTAGCTCACCCTCGGTTCAGGCTAAAGCGGCCGCACTCACCTGCTGACTAAATGGAACCAGCGTCAGAAAAAATTGATCCTGAGCCCAACGGTATCGAGCATCATGCTGCTTTCACTTACTCAGCTCGGTTTTTCAAACTGGGCGCCAATTGTCCCATGCTTGATGTACTCCTTTTCATACTGCGCATTTCTTGGTCGACCCTGTGGGCTATCTCTAGAGCGATACGGCTCTGCATAATAGTCACATGCTGTGCTCACTTTGTACTGGGTTCCTATGTGGACACATCTTTAACACTTGTAGCATTGCTGTAGCCGGCACTACCTGTCATATATTTGCGTTGAAATGCCTCGCCACGCCAAATAAGGCCTTCATCGATAACATTTTTACGCCTTTTGGGCTAGTGAACTTGGCAATGATGGTCGAGGCTAACTTTGTAGGCGCAGCTCTTGATAGCTATCCAATATACTTAATAACCGCATTTGGTATAAAAAGTCTATTGCCATGCAGCACCGCTTTGGTCTAGCCAAAATTATCCATGTCCATTGAGCTTGTCCTTATTTCGTTTGCAAGAATGCTACATGGTATGAGTCGAATGGCCGTGACTCTTCCCACCCGGTTACCCAGCCACTTGCAAATTGATAAAATGCCTCCGCTTCGTCTTTACTTGCCACCTTAATGCTAAGGTCTCCGCTGCAAAGTTGGGTAGCTGATGCTATATGAATCCACTCGATGTGTTTATTTCTACTATGTTCGATCGCACGATCTAGGTGATGTAAGTTACTAGGATGCATTTTGAACTGCCCGTAGAGGCTCTTTCCCTTGATGAGAGTGGCTTACACTTTCCTTATTTGCACTGCCTATTGGATATGTCGATATTTTAGTTAATAAATGTCGAACCCCTTACTTGAAACAAAAATCCTGGGAATATCTGGGAAGATATGCTTGAAGAGTTGGCAGCCCCATCCAACGGCCGAACTGGTCGCGCTCTTACGCAGAAATTGAATATTTTTGGGTATTCAGAAAGGCGCCACCCGGCGCTTTCCCTACTAATGCTTAGATCGAAAGCTCGGCTTACAGGTACTATGGATAGGTATTTGGTGTATAGCATAATTAACCATGGTGAGTCGGTTGCAGCAGGAAACTTTAGTCAAATGAGTATTGAACTAGGCACCAGATGACCGTCTCAGTAAAATTTCTCGGGGGGCTTGAACAAAAGCCAAGATATACATAGTTTTTTACTACGCCAAAGGATCAATTCCATATATATCCGAGAACTCCACTGGTAACATCCTCTTGTCTTTGTTAAGCCGTTATCCGGACAAGAAGACAAACTGCAAGAAAAGTCAATGTAGTGGTGCAATTACTAGTATGGTTTCTGGGATACACAAACTTAGATACACAAACTTAGATACACAAACTTATAAACCACCGGACCATTATCAGCTATATCTTCACCGCCGGACTTGTAATTCGTGTGGAGTCTGTTCGATTGCGGCTAAGGCCTCTGACAAACTGCTTAATTTCGAGCGTCCTGTACGGCCCATATCATTGTAGTGTTCATTCTGCATCTGGCCAAGCCCCTGAGCCGTCTTGTTTCTCCGCCGCTGTACAAAGAGCCAGTAGAAGGCCCTCGCGACGCTCTGAAGGAGGTCGATGAAATTTAATGCATCTACAAATGCACGCCACCCTAAAAACCCGCCGTAATCGATCAACACGCTTGGTTGAGAGGGCTCGATAATTCCATTGGGTCTTTGAAGCTCGTAGGACAAATCTCTATGTGCATTAATCTCCGAGGACGGGTTTATGGGTTGCCACTCTTCATGCGGGCTTCGGCTTGCGGCGCGCTTATTGTCAGAGTTCGGGACTCGGTATAGGTCCCAAGGATAGGCCCAGAGATGCAACACAGAGATCACTGCCATCTCCATACACAAAAGCGCATTTGGTACACCAACAGCCCACGAGGGGTATGAGAACTTTGCTGACGGCTTGATCGCACCGCCCTCTTTCGTAAGCATGTTGAAAATAAACTGGGAAAATTAGTTGATTGCCCGGTAAGTGCGTGGCATTGTCTTACTGATTGAACATAGAACAGAAAGATTACTAATTTGATGGCCACAAATTTCAGAAGTGGCCTATGTGGCGCCAGTTCGAGCTTTGTTTGTTTATAGAATTGGAGAAGGGAGAGCATGGCTGTGACCAATGATAAGATCTCAATAACCATAATCTAGTTCCAATATGCCTTCGTTAGATGCCTTCTGCCCTCTCGATTTGAAATTTCTAGTGACATACCCAGATCTTTGCATGGCTGGCGTTATTTGACTCCTCGCAGTACACGCCGGCGGCCTCGGTGATGCATTTTATGAGAGCCCCCAAAGCCTTTATAACGCAGAACTGGAAGACACCGACCCAAATTATCTGGTATCAGCCAAATTAGTGATCATCCTGATCCCGAAGACTACAGTAACCGGGGTGTAGGCATCCGTAGCCAGTATTGATAACCAGGGCTTACATTAAACCACTTCTGGCCATCTTCGGTTCGACCCTTTTTATTCCGCCCTATGTAAACCACAAAGAAGCGGATAGGGTGTATCCATGGCTTCGGTTCGACTAAGATGAAGGCGCGCTGAAGTGACTCCAGGTCAAAATGCAAGTACCGGCAGAGAAGTAAGAAGAACGCTGCGATAACGAGAGATTCGTAGAACTCGTATACGCTGGCGATGTATACATTCTTTTTGTAGAACTGGATGGACAGTGTGCAGGCGATTGTGTAGACAGGAACCATCAAAAGTATCCGAATGATTCTATACGGCATGCGTTAGCGGCTAGTGTTATGAGGGGTGTCTTGTGGAGAAAACATAACTGTTTCTGCGCCTTCGGCTGACTATAAGATGTCGCATGGCGAAACATTAAATAGACAGATAATGAGCACGCTATTATGCTGAAGATAACGGCGAGGCAGAGCAATAGACCGTGAACGCGCAAGTTATCAGTGATATGTTCTTCATTTACTGTCCAATGAAAGTCAGAGACTGCGCTAAAGCGGACAAGGTCGGTGAGGGGACGCGCATACTTGGCACATTTAAGGGATGTTCTTTGCACTTGGCCATTATGGTTCAAAACCGAGACGGCTAAATGACCGTTGTTGGTAGTCGTAATAGGTGAGTACTATTGCTTTGTATATTGTGGATTTCAGATTTTCCTGTTGGAGAGGCTGGCTCTAGTACCTTGCTTTCGCACTCGACTTACAGACGATATTCTAGAGAAGCCTTGAGTTGGGGCCACTCTCAAATCTTTATGTAAACTGAGGTGTTCAAAGCCACAATGGGTTGAACTCGCTCTTCTTGTCACCGGCTGTCCCAATTATACTTTCCTAGACTGGGATGCTGAGATGGCCTGAGTTAGAACTTTGAAGTTTTCTAAGTGTGCATAATTTTCACAGACGGGCGATTAAGTGTGCCGTGGAATTCAAAGTTCCGATGCGCCGGTAGTGAGAGTATAATATCTCCCATACCGAACAAGGTCTGCCAATTATTAGTCTTTGGTGTGACGTCTGCGCCAGGATCGCATACGTGGAGTATGCATGCGCGAGTCAATTATACTTAGCTTGGTCAATGAGCCGTCAACAGCATGCGGGGTACATCTGTTAAGGAGACGATTTCACCAGCAGGAATCGTTTTTTGATTTTCTTATGAAGGTGATCGCCACCAGTCCGTGTCATCAGTCCGCGACATTACCCATCTAAAACTCTATTTCTAGTTGCCGTTCCGAAGTTATGCAAAGCTTTGAACTTGATTACATGCCGGTACTATGAAGTGTGCAGAGAGCGACATTGTTATTCACTTTTGATAGGAAACTATTCCAAGTAGTGTCCATACTTAATAATATTTTTATCACCATCTCTGTCCGATATCTTCATTCGTAGTCTGACTTACAACCCGCCTTATCTTACCAATCGCCAATTTCTCTAAGGTACATTGCCATGGCCTCGTCTCCGCTGCTGTCACTTGGTTCATGGCTGGATAGTAGCTCCATCACGAGGCCAGCTCTTCAGTCATTGCCCTACTACATTACGGTATTCCTCATCGTTATCGTAGCATTCACATTAACAGGCTCTAACGAGAGTAACATCCCGCTCGTCAACCCTCCGAAATGGCTTCAGCTCCGGATCACCAAACAACTATATTTCATAAAGAATGGCATGGAAATTCTTTCCAAAAGTAGAGAAACTTACAAGGGGAAGCCCTTCAGGGTACTCACTGGATTGGGTGAGATTATTGTCCTTCCGCCTCGATTTGCCCATATCATTCGCAACAACAGTTCATTAAGTTTCGGTTCTGCCATCGCGAAGGCATGTGAAACTATCTTTGTGTGTCCGCTTACCACAGGCTGAGTGTGCACAGGATTTTCAAGCTCATATTCCCGGTTTTGAGCCTTTCGGAATGATCGACGACGATAAGAAACTTATACAACTGGTCGTGAGGAGGCAGTTGACTAAGTACCTCAGTAAGCCGACATTTTCAATTTGCTAAGCTATAGTTTGAGCTGTATAACTAACTGACATCACTAAGACACAGTTACAGAACCACTCTCACATGAGGCCACATTCGCCACTGAGACCATTTTTGGTTCCTCTTCTGGTAAATACTTCAGCGCACGGAGTATTCATTAGAACAACTGCGTACTAACTACGAGGCAGAGTGGCAGGAAGTTGCCATTAAGGGGTCTATTCTCAAGCTAATCGCCCGCCTATCCTCTCGTGTCTTTTTGGGAGATGAAATTTGCCGGAATGAGGACTGGCTGGAGATTACCAAAGAGTATGCCGTTCACAGTTTTATAGCTGCTGCCAAACTGAACATTGTCCCTGGCCCTTTAAAAGCCATCATTCATTGGTTTTCCCCCGACTGCAAGCTTGTCCGCAGCGAGCTTAAGCAGGCACGCAAAATCATCGCACCGGTGATTGAAAAGCGTCGTGCACTCAAAGCTCAGGCTCGAGCCGAGGGCAAGCCTGTGCCAGCGTTCAATGACGCTATCGACTGGGCTGAAAAAGAGAGCAATGGCCACCCTTATGATGCGGCGGTTTTTCAGCTGCTTTTGTCATTTGCTGCAATACATAATACGACCGACCTGCTATCCCAGACTCTGATACTATTAGCTAATGAGCCGGAGCTATTGGAGCCCTTGCGCAAGGAAATGATAGAAATTCTTCAGGTCGAAGGTTGGAGCAAGATTGCGCTGTACAACATGAAGTTACTCGACAGCACCCTAAAGGAGGCACAGCGGATAAAACCCAATGTAATGCGTAAGTCAACGTTCTGGTGCAATAAATGTATGCTGACAGTCGTATCGTAGTTCCAATGCGCCGATTTGCGGTTAGGGATGTTGTCCTACCTGATGGTATTACTATCCGCAAAGGTGAACGGACCTCTATCGATGGGTACAACATGATCAACCCCGAC
The DNA here is from genome assembly GCA_021307315.1 of Bisporella sp. PMI_857. Classification (NCBI taxonomy): domain Eukaryota; kingdom Fungi; phylum Ascomycota; class Leotiomycetes; order Helotiales; family Helotiaceae; genus Bisporella; species Bisporella sp. PMI_857. Next base: position 223,241 of record JAJSPD010000068.1, read on the forward strand.
CTGTATGAGAACCCTGAAAAGTTTGATATATACCGCTTTCTGCGCATGCGTGGAGAGCCCGGTAATGAGATTAAGGCGCAGTTTGTCTCCACGAGCCCGGAACACTTATCATTTGGTCACGGCCACCATGCTTGCCCTGGTCGTTTCTTCGCCTCAAATGAGGTAAAGGTCGCGCTATGCCATCTCCTTTTGAAGTATGACTGGAAGCTGGCGCCTGGAAGTACTGTAAACCCAGTTATCATGGGGGCTGAAAAAAGCGTTAACCCGGAGACAAAGGTATTATACAGGCGGCGGAGAGAAGAGATCAATTTTGATTCCTTGGGAGTTGCTTAGGTATGTGGCTGTGGCACTGGAAACGCTAAATGGGGTTATTTAAGAGGGTTCTACTACCTTAGCCTTTTTAATGTAAGCCGCCAATCCGAATGTTGAAAACAGCCTGTACTTGTCGGAGGAACTAATAGTACCTATTGGACTGTATGACAAGACAAACACAAAGGGCAATGCGCCTGAATTCATATACGAAAAGAGCCTCAAAGGCTTCGAAAGCTAAGCACTAAACCTTAAGAAACCAAAAGTTCGATTATTTCCAGAATTTACTTTACTTTTCTACATGTATTTGCAGAGATAATCCTGACCTCCCTTTTCTTATTTATGGATTCTATATGAAAATAAAGCCATTTTTTGTTAGTTACGGCACGGTTAGTCACCTATTTGCATCATATTAACAAGGTCGCAATAATCGTAAACCTTCTTCTTTAGGCATTCTTTGAGGTATATAAGATAAACATTTCCCATGTAGAAGCACAATACAACTCCACCTCAACTTTTCGTGCCCCTTTTCTGCAACATCTGTCGCTAATGCCCATTACACGTCTTCAACCAGTGTTTTACTAGCAGATGATTTTGAATCCCTTGACCAGGCCCGCTCTCCCTTCACACAATGCTTGATGATCCATGGGTGCTTTTGAACCTGCTCCAGTGGCATCCGCTTTTCTGGATCAACAACTAGGAGCTTTCCCAAAAGGTTAGGTTTAATCGTTAACCAGATAGAAAATTGACTTACCCCTTTAATCAAATCCTTGGCTTCCGGTGACACGAAATTTGGTACGGTCATGTCGCCGCGAGCAATTCTCTTGTACGTCGCAACTTGTGTGTCCTCAAATGGCGCTTGCCCAACCAGAAACTCATACATCAAGACCCCTAGACTCCACAAGTCAATCTTGTTATTATAAGAAGTATAGTTGACTATTTCTGGCGGCAAGTAGTCCAAAGTTCCGCATTGGGTTTTTCGTCGGTCGCTTGGCGCATGAACGCTCCATCCGAAGTCTGCAATTTTAAGCTCTCCGTGAATACCCACAAGAATGTTTTCTGGTTTGATATCTCGATGGATAACATGCTTCTTATGCAAGAAGTGTAGCGCCGCAGCCATCTGGGCGATATAATGCGCAGCCTTCCATTCTGGAAATCGAGTTTCACGCTGCAAATGCTTGTAAAGTTCTCCTCTTACAGCATACTCCAGAATCAAGAATATTCTTCTGCTGTCGTGGAAATGCCCATAGAGTTGAATAATATTGGGATGTCGTAAATGGCTTTGAATTTCAATCTCCCGTTGAACTACAGACGGAGTCTGAGTCAGCATAGTGTTCTCTTCAGAAAGGAAATGGGCATGCAAATCCACAATAGGACCGAAAATGGTGTCCTTCGCTCGGAGCACACTTACCTTGCTTCTCGCCACGACAATGCACTATTTCGTTCTTATGCAGAACTTTGAGCGCACAAATAAACCCGCTCTTGCGTTCCCTCGCCAAGTAGACACGTCCGAATTTTCCTTTCCCCAATGGCCGACCGATTTCGAACATACCAAGATGGAATAGTTTCGGGGGAGCAGGTTGTTCATTTATTGAGGCTTGCTTCTTTTCGATCTTATCTGATTCTTCCGATCCTTCCGATGAACCAGAAGCAGGCTTTTGTAGTATGATCCCAGTTGGCATAGTCCAACTCGGCCTACGTAAAACTTGCGACGACGCTAATGCCATCTTGAGAAGGCTGGAGTTTTGCGATAAGTTTGTGCTCGAAGATGTCCCTGTCACAGACTGTTTATATTAGAGTGAGTTTCTGATAGGGAGTCAATGTATGAACTTTGGGAATGGGATATGTTTTTTTCTCATCACCAGGATCATTCTCATCACCAATAGAGATGCGCTTGAAGCGTATTTCGAGGGCGCTGGTCGCCATTCCGAAGGTCGAAGGGTGTTGAAAAAAATGATTATTGAATGTTCAAGTTGATCCTCTTTATTATGTTGATCAAGGAGGAGTGATGTGAGAGTCAGAAATCTTCAAGGCCTATCGAACTCGTGGCACTGAGTGTTTTTGCGAAAGGGCGAAAAGCGTGAATGATATTGCTGGGTCGACCACGTTACCAAATAAAGTAACTTGGGGCCACAGATTCATGGACTTTGAGGTCCGTGCTACAAGCTACCTGTTGGTTTTCAAGTAATTTGATTGCCTTGCAATTGTTGGCTAACTGTACCCGGCGAAATAAGCGAGTGAGCACGATACCAGGGAACTTTGAATTCCAATTGACGAATTGTTGCCTGTGACTGACGATATCTACATGTAGACTTTTCTCCTTGAAGAAGCGATGTCAGCTGAAAAACACTACGACATGTAGGGCGGCGTCCAATAACTGTCTCAGAGGAACATGAAGGCTGTCAAAAGTCTCAAAGCGCTTGGAGCGGCGGTCCTGTTTTAGCCTTCAAGAAACAACTGAAATACATATTCGATTAGTATTAAACCCAGAGACTTATTCTGAAAATAAGGTCATTATCTGCTCTCGCTTTAAATTATAATACCAACTAGCCCCTTGATATGCCTGGGGCAAAATTATATACAAGGCTCGTACGTCCATGAACTAACAGCATTTGTCCATAACTCTCAATTTTTACCGAGGCGCTTGATAATAGCCTCTGCCGTGTGTATCAGCCGTGTCCGTCAACCGTGAATATCTTTCGATTTTCCACAAAAGCAGACAAGTCGTCAATACTATAGTCGCTGATGAAAGACTGCAATGGCGATGTGGAATCTGATACCTCCCACAATTCACGAAGCAGGGCTGCCCCAGCTTCCATATTGCTCTGACCTACTGCAAGCACTGTCTATCGTTAGGTGAACCTGGACTGCAGGAGATAACGAGAAGGTAGTTCATCAATGGCAATGACTCTTTCAGCGTAGAACGAAGAGTCGCAAAGCTTCAAGCCCTCTCTTTGTGTTTGCCTGTATCGTAATTCCACAGCCGTCCGTTTGGCAGCAGCAAAAATAATCCTGTATGGGATGGGCAACTATCTGGCGTCTCCAGTGAGTCGTATTGTCTGCCAAGCTGCAAAAATATTGTCCCAATGATCCAAGGTGTTCCCTCATTTTGTAGCGAGCATTGCCTACCCATCAGTACGCCTTAGAGACAAAGTGTCTTTTGTAAGACTTAAATTCCAACTGGTATCCCAAAAATTGTTCCTAGAACTCTTCATGGAAGCCAGGGCCTTGCGCGAGCGAAAGAAGTTGATTGAAGGAAATATTCCAGTTAAGATAGCCTTCATGTCTGATAGTCGGTGATTATTTTACTGTATTGTCTTGAAAATAGACGTATGCTTTCTATGGATATGCCGTCTTTTGCTTTTTCTTGCCAAGGATGGCACACCACCCGTGCATGGGAATTACAATGACCGAATCTTAGTGGATAACACCAAAGAAGATCTTGAAAGATCTCCAAAGGATGCTCATCTGACCTCTGTTGACGGGAGTTTCGCAATGCTTCTCCCACATAATCGTAACGCCAAGGTTTGCACTTTTGGCCAAATATATGTGTTCTTGGATGATTCAATGTTAGAAACAGGGCAACTTGTAGATGACGCGTGATACTCTTCGATTTCCATGAATCCGTACTTCCATTTTCCAACCCAGCGCTATTTATTCATAGCAAGAAGGCTAGATCTAAGCCTTGCCTTCCAGACCTTTCCCTTTAAAAGTTTCCATGATCCGTGGAACCTGCGCCTCAGCTTGGTGCTTTCCACGTAAAGTTGTATTATTGTCGGAGGGCAAGTAGGCATAATCCCAAAGGCATCAAACTGATTCAAGTGGTCTTAATTTGCAGTCTCCATGGGCTGTGACAAAGGAATGATTTGGTATTAAAAAGTTGTGGAAGGCAAATCCATCTTGCTACTTCCAAATCTCGGGTCCGTGGTCTAGCTGTGGCCATAGGATAATGCTTGTACGCTTGTCTAAGAGAAATCGCTGGTCTTTGAAAAGACTGCCATGAGTGTTGTGAAAGCAAACAAACGCCACGGTCTGCATGACGTTCAGTGCCTTGCCAAGATGTGACAACAGTGGTTGCTGCGCACTAGCAGACCTTTCCTCTAGGGCAATCTTTCTTAGACTCTTGAGTCCTCTCCTTGTGGAATGTGACATATTGTTTTGTTGGAGCATTGCGATATGTGTTGTGTTCTACAAAGAACAAGGAACGTACAGGCTCACAAGGACGTGACAGTAAGGCTCCATCCCTCTCCAGGCCTCCAATAGCCGTGACCTGCTCAAACTCTCTCGTGTAGTCAATATCTTTTGAAGACGCTTTGTAGGTTCATGTTGCGTATTGCTGCACTCTGGTGAAATTCTGGACAGGTGGTCATCGGAATTCATATCTGTAAACTTCGTCAAGAGGAGTGCCTTACGCGGAGAAAGTAAACATTTCTAAGTATGCTCAAAGTTCTTCTGCAGTTATTGTGGTGGTGTAATCCCAAAGTTGTGTTGTTGAGCTGGGCTCCAAGCTGGACCCCCTTTAGCCACAGCCTGCCGGACTTGTCTTTGCGATTACATAAGAGGATTATTTTAGTGGCACGCGGAAGTCGCGATCTTGGATACTTCTGATTAATTTCGAGTTGAAAGATGACAGAGGTCTTGATGCCACCGTAGAGAACGATGTCACGGTGGGGTTTTGCCGGCTCATGGGTTTTGACGGTTCATCGCAAAGGCAAGACCTCAGCACCGCAGCTCTGGATTATTGCAGAACATGTAAAGCTGAGTATGGCGTCCTAGAGAGAAAGTGAGAACGGGTACTTGTGATATTAATGATGAATGGAATTGTGATGATTCCTTAGGGTATAAGGTGGATTGCTGGGGATACTCGCGGCTCACGACTACACTAGTCTATATGCTGCAATGGTTCATGACATCTTTGATTGCTTTCTATCTAGTGATTACGGCATATTTAGATACATCTTCTACCTCCGATACGTATCTGTGGAGTTTACACGAGATGTATAAGTCTAAGGGGATATTCCAACCGCGGCATACATGCCGTACTGTACTTTCCTCATCCAGCAGTCCATGCAATATAGCTGATTCTTTCCCAATATAATTAGCGGCATAAATTACGCTAGTGATCTTGTCTTTTCGGAATCTCTTAAATAGTCTCCTTTCCCCCCTCCTCTCTCTTCCCCCTCCACTATCACCACTATTAATTTTCTCACCCCTTTCATAGAAGATCGCGGCCACGGTCGAGGTCTCCCACTCTATTCTTCTTTTGGCAGGTCAAGGCAAAACACCTTGACCGCCATCTTCAATCCGTAAACATTTAGTGAGTTCCTTCATAATTGCGCATGACATCCTTCGATCTTGTTGATCCCCAGCACAACACACGAACCCGCGCCTCACCAAACTATTCTCCACTACAATTACGAGGAGATCCAGCTAACTTGTCTTCATTTGTAGAGCAGAGTAAAGCGGTTTCACCAATCAATCTTACGGGCAAGTCAATTTCCCTCTCTGATCATGACACCCAACCTTTCAACATCTTCATCCTACCCCGCACATCTCATATTCGGTCGCACATGCTCAGCCTTTTCGTGAAGCTCTTAGCTGTCGTTTTTGGCTTTACCACTATTCATTCATTCACACTATGTATCTGGATGGTGTCTGCTAGCTTCATCCGTTGAGCCACAGCTCGCCGGAATTATTTTGTCCAGGTCCACTTCAACCTTCGACACCTTCTTCTTCATAGAATCCTACCGCAATACACCGTTCTTGGGTTTTATTTTGGTCTCACCATTGATCTATACCCGGCCTTCTGAGAACACAAGATCTTGGAACATCTTGCTGATAGCGAGGTCAGATTACAAACTTTCAGCAAGTAAATCAGCCGCCATGTCCGATTGGGACTCAGCTGCTAAGGATTTGGCCTTGGCATTGCCTGAAGCCTCTTCTACTGGAGCACCGCCTGTAGCTGCATCCCCGGCTTCTGGACAGGAAGTTCAAAACACTGGCGCATGGGGCGAAAAGGTCGCATACGACTATGACAGATTCAACTTAACTACTAAGGAGGCTACGGATAGAGATGTTGCAAATGGCATTGAGTCTGGTGATTGGGCATCCAACGCTCCAATCTATGAGTTCAACGATGAGTACGGTGACGTTGGTCCTGAATTCGCGGATCTCGAGGAGCAATTGTTTGGTGGTGTGCAGCAACAAAAAGGCATTAACTATAGCAAGTAAGTTGTACAGTGTAAAAATCAATAGTCGAAATTGACGCTCGTCACAGGATTGCGAGCATCGAGGTTACTCAAGAGGGAACTGTTCGTATTCAACCCAGTTTCAAGTTCAGCGATGCTGGCCTCCATCCCGTGATGGCTAAAAACGTCAAACTTGCAGGTTACGATGTTCCAACTCCAATCCAAGCATACGTTCTCCCTGCTATATTCAAGGGCTATGACGTTATTGCTTCTGCTCAGACTGGTTCAGGCAAGACTGCGGCTTTCTTGATCCCTATTATCTCCAAATTGATGGGCAAGGCCAAGAAGCTTGCAGCCTGGCGTCCCAACCCTGCAACTTTTCAACTAGGAATCACACCACCAGTTCGTGCGGAGCCATTGGTTCTAATCGTTTGTCCAAGCCGCGAGCTTGCAACCCAAATCTTCAACGAAGCCCGCAAGTTCTGCTACCGTTCCATGTTGCGCCCAGTTGTGGTTTATGGCGGTGGTCCACTTGGAGAGCAGGTGCGTCATGCTTTTTAGCCTCTAACTCGTGATCGCGTATATACTAATACCTAATTCTGTAGATTCAATTGCTGGCCAAGGGCTGTGACATTTTGATTGGTACTCCTGGTCGTCTTGTTGATTTAATCAGTCGACCTCACATCCTCACCCTGAGTCGTCTCAAATTTATGGTTATTGATGAGGCCGATGAGATGCTGCAGTCTGATTGGGAGCAAGAGCTCAAGATTATTATGTCCGGTGGTGGTATGTTTGAATGTCAAACATATTTGTCTCAAACTAGCATACTTACATCATACAGATCAGGAGGAGGGCAACATTAAGTACCTTATGTTCTCTGCTACATTCCCAAAGGTTGCCCGTGAGTTGGCTACGCAGCATCTTGCTCATGATCATGTTCGCATTCGTGTTGGTCGTGCTGGCAGTAGTCATGTGAACATTAAGCAAGATGTCGTCTTCGTCCGCTCAGAAATGAAGCGCACGGCCATTCGCGATTTGTTGATCAACATGCCGCCTACTCGGACCATGATCTTCGTTAACTCTAAGCGCACTGCTGACGAGTAAGTTTGCTGGTGCTTCCCTAAAGCTTTACTAACTTAGTCTCAGGCTTGACGATTATCTGTTCAACCTTGGTTTTCCATGCGCTTCAATTCACTCCGATCGCACTCAACGTGAGCGAGAGGATACCATTCGTGCTTTCCGAAAGGGCGCGAAGGGAGCTGGAATCTTGATTTGCACTGGCGTCTCGGCCCGTGGTCTTGATGTTCCCAAGGTCATGCATGTTATCAACTACGACTTGCCCTCCACTCAATTTGGTGGCATTGAGGAGTACACTCATCGCATTGGTATGTGTCATTCTGTCATTCTGTCATTCAGTATCTAAAGTTCTGACAATTTTCAGGTCGTACGGGCCGGATTGGTAACATGGGTCTTGCAACATCCTTTTACAATGACCGCGACGAGGATCTTGCTCCATCTCTTGTGAAGACGCTTCTTGAGACCGGCCAAGTTATCCCAGACTTCCTTGCCGATCATATTCCCGATGGCTTCACAGCTGATGGCACGGGCGACATCACAACTCTCAAGTTTGATGCTGATTCTGATGGTATGTTGACGACTCAATTTTATGGCCCTGTACTGAGCTAACAACGAATAGATGAAGCTGGGGATGTTACGGAGTCCGGAGGTGGATGGGAAGCTGATACTGCAACTTCGGGATGGGGTACATCTGATCCAACTGCTCCTGCTCCAGCTACATCTGGCTGGGGTCCCTCGGAGCCTCTTACAACTCCACTTGCTCCAGGTTTTGGTGACCCTGGCCCTATTACTGTACCAAGTACTGCAACAGCTCCCACCGCCTCTAATTGGGGTGCTGCGGCCGCTTCTGTTAGCCAAACTACCGTTGCTTCGGGATGGGGTTCATCTGCGCATACTGCTGCTCCCACCAACAATGGTTGGGATGCTCCGGATCCAGCTCCTGCATCAAAGAATCCAAGCAACAGCGGCTGGGGTGGTGGTGGTGGTGCTGCGTGGTAAATCACTAGTGGCGGCGGTGTATTGCACTGACTCAATCGTCGGGATCTCTGATATCTGGCTAATTGTTGCGGCGCTTCTCGTTAGGTTCTTCTTTGCATCTGGGTGAACATGGAGGTGTTCCCAATGAAATGCTTTGCAGGAAGCAAGGGTTTCATTTATGATGCTGAAGGATCTAGTCCTTTATAGGCAAATCGTACCTGTGTAGAAAAACATCCGCTCTCTTGTGTGATATTGTGATATTGTGATGATTTTATCAAGTATATGGGATACTGTTGGTACTGCTCCAGTATTCTTCTGTACCCCATTACGGAGCATTCTCTTCAATTATATTTACCTTTCGACCTGCCCACACATGAAAATAATCAACAATGCCCCAATTCTTGAAAATTTTACCAAGTGGGCAAGTGTGCTGGCTATGGACGACCTTCTGGTAAGTGCCTAAGTCAAGAATCCATTTCCTACATCTGTTCCACGCTGTATCATCGAACCACGTAACATCACTTTGGTCACTTCTATTCACAATCCTTGTATTTCGTAATGTTATTAATGGATAGGTGTTGGAATTCAATATCTGGTCAGAATCTTTACAGGGTCCTCAAGGCGGGCGGGAAGCGAGAAAATCCTGGCTAGACTTCAGGCGCCTTTCTACCTTACCTAGTAGAGACTTCAATCACTATGCTTGTGAAGCCTTGCATTTATAAGGCTTCTTTGGAGGGTGACATTGTATGGATTAAAGAAAGACAGCTCATGGGCTTCACCCACTTCGGTAGTAAGTCAGCCGCTGAACCCGTAGTCTTGTATCGTAATCGATCTTTAATTTAAAAAGAAGTCAATTTACTTACTTAAGACCGAGCCTAAGTATTGTCTCACTATTAATTAACGGCAAATATCTCATATACCACAATAAAGTGGTCATATATCTGATATACCATACTTTTTTTTGACGAATATCTCAAATACCATCTTTTGTTTCTTGGCGCAAATGTATAGTATTTGAAATATTTATTGACTAAATGATAGTATATAAGAAACACTTATATATCTCATATACCATTATTTTGTCGCGACACGCTACAGCAATACAACACACGCAGCAGCGAACGTTATAGCAATAGTATTACTATAAAGTGTATTACTGCAGTATGTATTTTATTGCTACAATATGTATTATGTAGCTATAACATATATTGTATTGCTATAGCGTATGTTACGACACTTTGTAGCAAAACACGCTGTAGCAACACGCTGTAGCGACACATGCTGTAGCGACACACGCTGTAACGACACATGCTGTAGCGACACACGCTGTAGTAATGCAACACACGCTGTAGCAATACAATATATACTATACAATACAAACTATATTAATACTATTGTTATAGCGTGTGTAGTATTACTACAGTGTATGTTGTTACAGCGTGTGTCGCTGTAGTGCAAGTCGTTCCAGCGTGTATTACAGGCTTTACAGTAAGTGTTGACGAATATCTGATATACCACACATTTGTTGACATATATCTCATATACCATAAAAGTGGTATATGAGATATTCGTCAAAAAAAGTATGGTATATCAGATATATGGCCACTTTTTTGTGGTATATGAGATATTTACCGATTAATTAAACATTAACGAGCATTTAATAAAGTGGAAAAGTAATTACCCTTCCCTTTCATCTTTCAATTAATTGTAGGGTCTGGCCTACTTCCCTGAGATCTTGGCAGCTTGTCGAGTATAATGCTAGAAGGGAAGGGAGCGCCGCGGTATTGGGAGGTGGAATAATCTTTACTTTATCCATTGATTTATAGGCAGCGTTTGAGAGCTACGGTTGGTTTCAAGATTCAAGCCCCATATCAGGCGGACTAACACCGGAGCTGGGTATCACTGTGTGTAAAATAGACCATGAACGCCGCCAACGCGAGGGAGAGAGAGCGGCAATCGACAAAGGCCGGGTACCCTAGCAGACCCGCGATCATCAGGCTGTTAGCACCTGCTAATCCCAATGGCGTTTAAAAGGAGTATGACCTCCAGCGGTGTATGTATCCTTGATATCAATGGTTTGTTATTTTTCTTTTGCTTTATACGCCTAAATAAAGCCACAGCCAGTATGTGTGGAGTCGGCACTCCGCTCCGAGACCCTACTTACCATTTCATCATAGCCGGTAGCAACGTCTCTGAGAATGCGGTCAAAGTTGAATGTCCCACTCAGGACTGGAACTGGTAACGGATATTTAAGCGCAGACTATGCTATCCCTTCTGCTTGCCGCGAAACACACCGTGAAAACTGATATCGTATTTTCACGAATGTCTGCCTTGATACGGCCATATCCGTGAGTAAAGAACTTTCTGCGATTCAGGTTCGGCCATATCAACAAACATTTTCCTAACATTATCGCTAATATGCAAAGCTGGCTCGTTGTTTCCGCAAAGAACCATGCCACCTAAGGGGATCAGATTATCGTTTTGAAGTTGATGTAGGATCCGCCCAAGACCTTCTACAAGCTCTATTTCACTGTGGTAAAGTTCTAGTTCGCGATCTGTAAACTGCGCGGGGCAAGGCGCCGAGGATGGTGCAATCTCCTTCTGTCGAGCAGCTATGTGTATTATGGCGTGACGAAAAGAAAATACGTTATTCCCGCTCCAAGTACCACAAAGCGGAGATATAGGTTCGGTCAGGAGTTTGCGATTTCGTGATTAATTGCGGCCCACCGTTGCTAATTCTTGAGTTTGTTAAGATTTTGATAATGGCTAAACAAATCTACAGCCCCGTTTGCATCCTTATTTGCATTAGATTCTTTTGACGCAGCCTCCAATTGTTCTTCAGAAGAGTAAGAGCTGACAGGGATAAGTATGCGTGGAATGTTGTGCTAAAGGAAAGGTTCGAGGCAGACTACCAGTCAATAACGCGAGCTATTTCTTCGTGTCTGGATCAATAAATAGGTTTTCGAGGTGAAGGTCTTGGTGGGAGAGCGATATTCGGAATGGACCAGGCAATAGGTGAGGCGCGAGCTCAAGCTACCGTTTTAACAGTGAAGTGTTGTTATCCAGAGAATCGGGCGTTTCAATAGATCGGTAGGGTTTATTCGAGGGTGGGCTTATGCTCTCACCTATTTTATTTCGTTAATTCCCATAACTACCATGTAAAACAGAGGACCGCTCCCTTACCAAGTTAGCAGAATATCTATATGAAAAGGGAGTAGATAACTCACAGGGACCTCGATCTAAATCCATCGAAGATCTTTCGTGTTCCCACAGTTTTGCGTTAGCCAATGACCCAAGAGCAAATTTCTCTTTTAGCACAGAGTTGAGCAGTCTAGTAGGACCATTAGATGGTAAAGACTCGGCTTCCAGATCATAGGCCGGAAGACCTTTCTTTTCCAAATCCTTCCTGTAGTAGATGCAACCGTGTCTCAAAGTTAACGAGCTGAGTCGCACCACCGAGTTGTGATTCTGTTTACCACTAATGCCAAAGGTTCCCTAATGGTTTGCCTTCTGCTTTCTCCTCAATGAAGTACTCAGCGCCGACTAGATTGGGTGGGTTAGAGAGTATGCATATATGCGTAGGACGAGCAATTTTAAGACTATCAATAACTAAAACACATTCGTCAGAGAAATATCACTAACATTAGCAAGATAGGTCTTGTACAAAATGCCATGTAGCAGCCTCGGAAGCAGTTGTGTAGAAAGCTGGACCGGCGTTGGGATTGGGAATCTCTGCCGGAGCCTCTGCTCCATTATCCATCGCCATCAGAATTGCTTCCTTGTCTTGACCTTCAATGAATTTAGTAGCTTGACACCCCAGTTCATACGAGAATTAAATTAGACTATAAATTACTACAGCTAGAGGATCAAACAGTGCTAGGTATGGTGGAAATAGGATCTTACAAGATCTAGCATAGTCGCCAGTAGCGTTGACAGTGGCTTCCGCGAGAGCCGGGATCTTGAATTTGCGATATCGTATCGCAAGATTTTCAGGTTCGTTGCATCTAGATATTGTTGATTTACTTATCCATACGGGAACTAGTCGGTCATATACAGCCAACGGTATCGGGCGTATCGATAAAGGTTTTCTTCTGGGATTTCCCACTCTGTGGTACAAGATGAGTAAAACATTACTGGACCTCGAACTAGAAGTGTCGGTCCAAACGGTATTGCAATACTTTGTGATGATAGATGTTGTTGTAGTTATTCTCTATCTAAGCGCTAGCTAGTCATACGCCCGGTGAGTCATGTGATCTCACTAGTGCCTTAGTACCAACAAGAAGTCCCTAGCTTACTCGAGCCGTCAGCCTTTTGCTTTCGAAAGGCGGACATTGCCATAGCATTCACCGCCCGGTGAGAGCCTTGCTGTTGATGGCGCCAGAGTCCGCTGCCAGAGTAGCTTTACGAGCAGAGAATTATCTAAGCGGAATGAAAATATAAGAGCAGATTTTCATCAGCACGTGTTGACAGGATTGGTTGCCTCCGAAGATGAAGAATGAAGAGGCTCGGAAACACGTGCTTCCAGGTGTCGGCTGCAAGTTTTTCCGGCTATCCCAGCATGTACTGTACCATTTAGCGAATATTACTAACCCATATCTAAATTAGCGTGGTGATGACTACGGCAAAATATTTCCAAGTCGGTTGATAGAAGACTGCATACAAAAAGGACACCCTAGGGTCAGAACTGGTACGATCAACCCTGATTAACAGATTTACTGGAGCACTGGAGGGGGATAACCAAGGCTTTGCAGCACTGTTCAGACTCTACAAAGATGTTCAAACCTTTTAATAGTCTTAAGGATAAAGTGCCTTTACGGTGGAATAAACCTGTGAACGAATGTGATGAGGCGCCAGTAGACGCTCAGGATCCAGGTTTCCTACAAAGCTCCTTCCAGAAGCTGAATCTGCCAAGGGAGTACTGGCACAATAAGCTGGAAAGCTTTTACAAGGATCAATTCAATCCCAAAGATGGTTTTGCGCAGCATGTTCGTCAGACGGTTTCAATGCCTAAGGAATGGATGCTTGGTCTTATTGACGAGGGTAAACCTAATCCGGAACCTCTAACGGCGGAAGAGCTGGAGCGAGCTGCTGTGTGGGCTAAGTTTCTTGCGCCAGAAAGTGGTAATGCTAAAGCAAATTACGTTTACGAGCCGTTAAGTTCAGTGTCAACCCTGTCAACCCGGCTTGTGAGACTTCTGCCAGGGGAAGACCTGGAGGATATTCAGTTGGTCGTCGAGTGTGTGGAGCTGGATAACTGCGTTAGCTATGAGGCGTTGTCATACTGCTGGGGTGAACCTTCCGTTAAGACTATTATTCACTGCAACGGAGGGTCCCTACTTGTTACGACGAATCTGAAGTCCGCATTACTCTACTTGCGACGGAAGACTGGCGACCGGCTGCTCTGGATCGATGCCTTGTGTATCAACCAGGAAGACCTCCAGGAGCGGTCACAGCAGGTTGGCATCATGAGCCACATATACCGGAAGGCATCTGGAACGATTGTATGGCTCGGCGAGGAAGCTCAAAATAGTAGCCTCGGAATTGACTTGTGTGAGAAGCTATATGAATTTTTCAAGGACGAAAAGACGTGTCTTCAGCCAAAGTCGCAGTTTAATTTTAGGACATTATGGTCATCCGATCATCATGATCCTTTCAACCCATCACATGCACAAACTGACGAGGGCGATTTCAAGAAAAGAACGACAGAGGGCAATACGGAAAGTGACAAAGGAGATGAATATAAGAAATTTGAAGACTCTAGTAAAGGTCTGCCCTTGAGGATGAATCCACCAAACGTGTATGAGCTACTAGCTCTACGAGATTTAGCTCGCCGGCAATGGTTCCGGCGCATTTGGATAGCTCAAGAGCTAGCTCTTGCCTCTCAAGTCACCATGGTCTGCGGTTACCGCTCGATTAGTTGGGATATCTTCGTCTATGGCTTCGCAATGACTTTCGTCAGCGGACATAGGATCTCGGGCGGCTGGGATCGAGACCAAAACTTTATCGGGCCACTTGTGCAAATCCGTGAGTCAATCCAGGGAGGAGCACCCGACCAGTATCAATACCCAGCAACACTACTAGATCGCCTACATGGCTGCCGCAGCTTTGAAGCGACGGATCCGCGAGATAAAGTTTATGGGCTTCTTGGCGTCGCGCCGCTGGACGACAAGGCGATTTCCGTCAAGGTGGATTACGGCAAGACTGCTGAGGAAGTATACGTGGGCCTTGCACACGTAATTCTGTCCTCATCAGGAAACCTCGACCTTCTTTCTATTCCGCATGGTGACTCGCAGCTCGGTAAGCACCGCCTGCCATCCTGGGTTCCTGATTGGAGCTATACATCAAGTCCGAGCCTAGATCTTGTTTTTCCTGCTAGCAAAAGAAAGTCCCCGAGCGGGCCAATCCGTGAGTTTGCTGCGACGAGGGGGTCCACATCTACTCCCATGTTTAAGGACCCTCAGATCCTGGTACTCTCTGGATATATCGTAGACAACATCGCCCAGCTATCTGAGATTATCCAAGCTCCCATAGCCGACACACTCCGGATGAAATTGCTTGACCAAAAGCTCGACGACGAGAAGTCTGTTCTAGAAGCCGAAGGGTTGGCGGGGATGAGCGTATACTTCGATATAATGATGTCGATCGAAGACCTGGCGCTAGGCGGCGGCAACGAGAATTCCATTTACCCGACGAGCGAGCCGCGCACACGAGCCTTTTGGCGCACCCTGTGTACCGACACCACCTACGATTCCTTGGACGCTGGTGACCTAGCCTTCACGGGCTGGCGGCAGGCGTTGAAGGCCCCACGCGTTCTGAAACGATTCCGTGTCGACAAGTTCACTCGCCTATATAACTACCTCGCGGCGGTCGGGTTCGGCGTGACGAATACGTTACACGAGAGTGATGGCCTGTTCGAAATAATGATGCAACCAGCCTTCTATAACCGATTCGCAATTACCAGAGATGGATATTTTGCGATGGTGCCGCCAGCAACGAAAGTCGGCGACCAGGTCGGACTGTTCAAAGGCGGGAAGGTCCCTCTAATAATCCGACAAAAGGACGACCAATGGAGCTTAGTTGGCGAGAGCTATGTCCATGGCATTATGCATGGGGAAGCCTTCAATGAAGCTAGAAGTACAGAGCTGGAACTTATTTAAGTGGTCATGTAGATAGAGAAGTCCCTGAAGCAAGATTAAATTTTTTAGAATACGTTTTCCAACAATACTCCAACAATATCGAAACTGTGGTGAGTGGGGTTGTATCATGTCTTGGAAGGCCGTTCCTCTACCCACCCTCGATTAAGCACCAGGTAAGCTGATCAAGCCCAGTCCAATTATCTCCAGAATTACGACTCTATACATTGCAATCGACAAGCTACTAGATCTTCTCGAAATCTACTCGGGCTATCTCTAAAGCTGAGAGAGAGGGACATCGAAGCATTTTGGATCGGTGGGGATTTGAAATTAGTTTCATGCATTATTCTTAGGGCGGAAAGGACATTGCTGGAACTCTTGAGCGAGGAAATAGTAATTCGGAAGTTCAAGAAACTGGATACATACTTCTGGGCCCTTGGCTAAGGATATATCCAAGCGGGGATGCTTTTTTTTAATGTGGAAAAGAGTTTTTTAAAACAATCCCAAAGAAAATAATTCTAGAATTTTGTTGTAAACTTGTACCTGACATGTGAAACCTTGGTGCCTGAGGCTCGGCAGGCTCGCTTGCACGAAGAACCAATAGGGGGTGGTTATATGAAAGAGTTTAAAGGAAGTCCAAGGACTTTTAGAAAGTTTGGAGAATTCTTGCCAAGCAAAAGAATCTAGTGCAGACAAAAGGCTTAGACTGCTTTATGAAGCAGGCTCTCCTCAGGCTTGCAACTGCTGAAGGTAGCACCAAAATTTGACTATATTGTTGTCCGAGCGCTTTAACATGCATGCAGAGGCGCAATACGGTGTATAGGATTTATCCCAGGCAGTTTTCTCTCTGAAATTGCTCTATCTTTGCTCACAGGATCTTCTGTCTCCTGCAATGCCATAGATACAGCAGTAATATTCTTTGGTCCCATAAGAAGTGCTGGCTGATGCAGCTGTCAATCTTCATCCCTAGTTTCTCCGCTAGTGTGTTGGATCTGTTGCGGTGCTCCTGACCTGGAGGTATCTCTAAGTGATAAGAACTGCAGATTTGTAGAGGATTGGCTAGTGAAGGATCGAATGTCTCGTTCAACTACCAACGGAAATGCTGAGGCTGCTCTCGACGATACTTTGCTCCAGGTATCTGCCGACTTGTCGAAAACAACCTTGATCGGTTCGGACTCATGCGAGGGTCTGATGACGCTCGTCTTCGCCGACTCGGCTCCCGCCCAATTAGGAAGTCGGGAAAGAATTAGAGATTCATCACATATGCCGTTGTGCCACCGGTTGAAAACCGCCGTACGCCCGACGTTTAGTACAGAGACGTGGTTGAAAGAACCATCGGGTGCGACAGTTACGGTGCTGCTTGTTAAGGTCTTGTGTTCCCCCAGGATTGCCTGCGCAAGTGTCCATGGTTTTGCGGCAGCCACTGATCTTTCTGGTACTTTGGCCACGACTGCTGATTCTTGATCCAAAATTGTGTGTCCGGCCTCGATTTTACCCGGCATCCCCGGAGGTCCCATGTCGGATATCCCAGTGGCTCTCATAGCTAGGAAGAGGGGGATAATAATCGGCCGGCTGCCTCTTGGCGTCAGAATGCATGAGTCGCCAGTGTTAGAGCAAGCGAGGAAAGCGATATCATGTGACCCCTGGCCAGCTTTGGAAATTTTATCTTATAGAGTTAATAGGTCAGTCAATAGAAGAGAAAAACTTGGTCTCGACTTACCTGTGGCGAAGTTCCACACATACGTCGCCTTAGCCCATGCGTAGACCACGATGGGAAGATAAGGATGGAAACACATCTCGAACTCTTTGCAATCACGATCCCCATACGGCTTGCCAATATCTCTTGACCAAAAGCTGCGTTCTGCAATAAGTTCCGTTTCGAGTTTTAGAGTCTCATTGGTGGAGACACTGATACGGTATATCTGGAGGGTAGTTGGCAAACTTCTCTTTTGAGTAGCGTAGCATAAATTCTCTCCTCGATCGTCAAGATGAATCCAGTAGAGTCGCACGCGTTTGAGGTCATCGTCGCGGAATCTACAAAAGTCCTTATATGTCAGTTCCGCTGGCGTCTTCTTGTAACTCTGGAATTTTCCGCTAATCTTTCCCCAGAATTCACACGGGACCGAATCAACGGGCAGGCAGTGCGAAGTGTATACTAGCCGGCCAGCGATGGTTTTGACATGATAAAGTGTTCCGATCACGGTGAAGAAATGACAATCCTGGGTCATGGATATGGGGATTTGCACAGACCCACGTAGTAATGTCTCGCATACTCTGACCCATACTTCAAACTCAGGTAGGGGAATCTCCAGGTAAGCAACACTACGTTGATCACTGACTCGGAGAATCTCATAGCGAACTATCCAGCCTTTAGAGAAGGACCTGTCTTCGCAAAGTTGCTGCGCAGTATCACTCCTCTTCGAGTGACATTCAAATAGTCTGTCAAAGCATTAGTTACCGCTCCGTAATCAAGCCCGCGTGCTCACCCACTTGGAAGTATATACACTTAAAAAGATATGATGGGAGCCTTCGTGTGTTAATTGCGATATGAGATTGATTGGTTCTTGACATATCCCAGACTTTAGGGGTGAACTCGGCTGTAGTTCCTGGATAGAAATGCCAGCATGTTTTAGCAGCAGCGGACTGGGTGTGAATGCCACGACTTCCTCCCAGATAATGGCTGGGCTCTTTTGCAAGTGCTGTCCCCAGTCGCATTCCAGCTTATCAAGATACTGCCCTAACTCAGAGGCTCTTTTCTGGATTTCGCCCACTTGCGTGGACGGAACAGCTGAATTGGAAAACGAAACATACCGCACGCCCCATTCTCGGAGGCAGCTAGATCGCGGAATTTTTCCATAGATGTAGCAGCCTTCTATCCAAGCCATAAGAACCTTGGGCTGAGCCAAGAATCTCTCCAGTGCTGAGTAGAGAGGTTTCTCTTCTCTTATTGTATCCCCATTGTGGCTTTGGATCATGGCCTCCAGGTGCGACGTCCAGTTGAGCATGGCATAATTGCTGAAGGGAAATGCCAGCCAGATCCTTTCAAGGGACGCATCCTTGCCTAGTGCCCCAGATAAAGGCTGGGCCGGAACACGGTACGTCAAGTAGTTCAGACAGACTGTCGCCAGGTATGCGTGTCCTGCATTAAGACGAGGGGGAATGATATGGTTTTCAATCGTTGAGTCTAAGCCCTGCTGAATTGTCTGTGCGGCGAAATACTCTTTGACTGATGCGTGAATAAATCGAAAAGGGTGAAATTTTTTTCCTAATAATTCGACGGTTTGATGGCTTTGTTCGACAAAACCCCCACAGGCATGTATTACCGTGTTCTCGAAATCTGGCAATTTCCACGACTCCTCCTCATCAGGCCCTATGTCGGCGGGAATGAGGGCACTCTCAAGCTCCGAAGGTGTCATTGATCGCTCCCCGTATAGAAGCCAAAGAAAGCTGCCGCTGGCAAGTCTATGCATGGCCTTTCCGCCTCTCTCGATTAGATGGAGGATCCGCTCATACATGACATCCAACCCTTCTGGATGGTCCAATTCCGAGATCGCTTTCTGGCGCTCCGCAGGATAGAGAGCAGGCGATTTCAGGTATGTGACCATTAACCTGGCCCACAGGAACATACCATCAGCTCTACGCGTCAACGTTTTCGATGTCTCTTCGGGGTCCAACTTAGTGGTCATCAAGCCCTCTGCCTTCATCTCTTCGAGTGCTCGGAGCAGATATAGATTGATGTCTTCATTGTTCGATAATCCTATGGTTAGCGTTTCCAAATTAGGAATTTCTCTTGCAAGGGCTGTCACAGTGGGCCGACAAAAGAAGGCTAGCCGTATAGTCTGAACGACGGCGACTTTTTGCAGTTTTGCAACCAATTCTGGCAAATCGTCGCACTCGTCCAGTGCATCAAGTACAAGATAGGTCTTTCCGATTGAGCGAACGCATAGCTCTATGAGCTCACCGACTTCTCTCTTCGAAGCAGTACGTTGCCCAACTGACTGGAAATACATGGCAAACCGAAATAGTTCATTCAGCCGATCATCATGAATACTATACTGTAGGATCTGAGACAAGAGGGCGCGATATGCCGTCGATGAATCATTGGCGACGGTATTCTGAGTGGAGTTGAAGAGGTAATAGCAGACTGGGGTGTGAGGTTCATTCTGTTTTAACTCCTGTATTACGGATGCTGCCAGAACAGTTTTCCCTGAACCGGGATTGCCTATTCAGGTCAGAGATGAAAACAGATCAGGAGGTCATGCCTTTCCATACTCACCACGCACCCACAAATTTTGTTTCTGGTAGTCATATTTGTCTCGTGACCAAGCGACATAGTACGGATATTCGAATAGCCACCCTGTAGTCCCCGGTGCGCACTGCGAAGCTGCATCGTCACACCTATCGGCAAACGATGATGGATCGAGCCATTCACGAGCACGATGCATAAAGGTGTCTGCAATCCTATTAGCGAATGATTTGCAGTCGAGTTGCCAATTGTTTTGATCAACATTTTGCTTCTCTCTCGGCTGTCGCCTCAAGCCTGTCCAAACTGCTTCCGAACTTTTCATTTTTTGCGTTGGCCCTTTCGCTCTCTTCTAGAGCTTGTGCCGCTCTCGCTTCGACAAGGTTCTTTGTATCGTTGGATATTTTCAAGTTTAAAAGCGTCATCTCCTGGAGTATTCTCTCGCGATACTCCGTCATTCTCGCAAGAGTATCGTCGAATCGGAATGGCTTCCACACAGCCTTTGCAAAGACCCGTAACCCATTCTTTGACCCTGTGGCTCGTCAGACCTCAACCGCCTTGATCAAGGACACTATGCACGACGCTTTACTCACGCCCATCAGGATGATAGAAGATTCTGAAAACCCCCAGCAAGTATTGGACAAGCTCTTCGAACACATCCCGTAATACTTTTTGAAGGCGTGGGGATGATGCAACAAGCTGTTCTAATTCTGCTCGCAGCGCCTCGTGCATGCCCGCTCTCATTTCCTTTTTCATCTTTTTCTGCATCTCTTCTAGCATTGCGGTTTCTATTCCCTCGTCCATCTTCTTTTGCAATTCGGCATTAATCTTGTTTTCAATCTCCTTCTGATGCTTGTCGTTCAATTTATTGACTACGTCGTTGACGTCGATGAAGTACTTGATTTCCCCCGCTATTTTCTCAAGACTTGACGTCAGTTTATCCAAGAACTGGACGAAATTTTCTCCAAGCTAGTTATGGTATTAGAAAGGAGGCATTTGTGCCATGGCCTATTAACAAATCTGTGACGCACCTGGAGTACCACTCGCAACCCACCCCAAAGAGTTGCCGCATGGATTGGGTCACACTGGACGAATATATCGAAAGCTGCAAAGAATGGTTTCATCGACTGGACGAATACACCAAGGCGACGTCTATGAGTGCGCCATTCGGCACCATACTCCTGGAGCCTCTCTAAAACCTTATCACCAGTCGTGCATTTCATGAACTCCTCCTGATACTCGTCCGGGAGTGTTTCCACGAGGCTGCGCAGCTTGCCTGTGGAATTATCTAGAGAGGTGCTGGCACTGTGGTCTGATTGCATCCTGCCAATAAATCATTGGAATTGGTGCTCGTCAATGTGACAGGTGAAGCATGTCGATATCCAAAGATCGAAGCTTGCAATTCCATGAATCATTCTGAAAAGGCAAGCATTGAAATTTCTAATAATCGATAGAATGATAAAACGGCGGGTCCAATAAGAAACGACAGATATGATCAGCTCCAGTTGCTGCTGCGCTACCCCCAACTGCGCCACCCCACTGCCACCGCCTCCCTGCCCGCCAATTATTGTTTTGACTCCTTATTCTCGCTACAGGCAATGAGAAGAATTTTGTCATTTCTTGAAAGCAGGATGCATAAAAAGTGGCTAGTTTGCTTCAGAAAGTATGGGAAATATTTGTATATTCGCAACTTTTACATCACTTAATTTCAAAATACAATTTCCGACCCTTCCCAAAGGCGTTGCGGCCTCCATGTCGAGAAATTTTCGCGTCACACAAAACAGAAAGACAGTTCTTAGCCTTACGATTCAGCTCCCTCTACCACATTTACCTGAGCCAAGGCTGACTCACAAAGTAACTCCACTACATGTTAAATTCACGCCATATCTTGTATGGAACATTGTGTTAATCGTGATCACAAATCTATCCACACTATAGCTGACATGGATCATTTGGTAAGCCACACAAGTATTGACTTTGCGTTCGACCAGCAAACAAAACCAAAATACTGGAACCTACAGCGATTAGTCCCTTTTAAACCTAATTCTTCAGACTAAAACACATGCATTCCGAAATAAAATCTCTTAACATTATTCTATGTAAATAAAAATTGAAATAATAATAATAATAATAATAATAATAACAATAACGTAATCCACAAGCGAGTGGTCAACACAAGCGAGTGGTCAACACAAGCGAGTGGTCATATTTTTCTTGGCACAACACAAAAAGTTAAATAACACAACAATTAAACAATTAATTAATTATAGCTATTTAGATTCGAAATTTCCAAGTTCTACTTTAATATTTTGACACGTTTGTACGTTATGACTAAATTCTTTGCACGATTTACAACGTCGTTGTTGTAGTGCGGAAATCTTCGTACGACTACTACTTTCGGCTAAATCAGTCTGTAATTGCGTATTAACGTCATTTTGAGCCTGAAGGTTTTGTGCATTTCGTAAACTAAGTGATCTTTTTTTTTGAATTCGACGCTTTTTCGTACGACGACGCCGACTAAGTTTATTATTTGCTTTGCGCAATGCGGCGTTTTTTTCGCGTAACAAAACTAATTCGTGAATTGCACGCGTTGCACTTTTAGCAAACTGATTTACACTTGACAAAAGCGCAGTTGGCGAGCTATTTTGATGTCGTACGATCTTTTTTTTTACATATTTAGTATGTGATTGCGTTTCGATTACGTTATGCAGCGTTTTTGGCTTTTAAGCTGAAAGCAAGCCAGACGAAGTTGTCGAAAAAGTTGAAGTAGAAAGTCTAATATTAAGCTGTGAAATTACATAATTTAAATCGTACGGTACAAGCTTTGTTCCGCGAAACTTTCTTTGAATATTTGATTCTGTTATTGTCGTACGAAATGCAGTGTAAAAAGCTAGAAAAAAGTCTTTTTTAGAAATGTGTGTTATATGCGCACGTATTAATTTTTTAATTTTTGTACTGTACGAACGTTTCAACGCGCGGAAACACTTAATATCAAGTGGCTAAAGCTTGTAAAATGAATATGCAAGCATACACAACGTTATAATATTGTGTTCTTTGCAATAAAGCTTAAATTCGGTCGAATGATAGTTTTCGTGACCGTTAAGAATAAGAAGCCGATATATACTTTTCGTACGACGTTTTGTGTGTTGATTAAAATGCTGAATCTAATTTAAACCGCGTTTATTTGTTGTTCAACTATTTGCCGTAACTGCAATTACTTAATCGTCCGGCAATTGACTGTTTTCGTACTATAACGATAAGTGGGTCTTGCTTGCAACAATAATATATAGCGGTAGCGTATAGCCGTACGAACTAACACTTTGAATAACTGTAATCTATTCGCGGTTTTTTTGTTGTACAGTTCGAGGTCTATTTTGCCGTTTAGCGCTTGTTACAATTATTTCGGACGAAATTTGGCTTATTAAAAACTTAGTTTCGTCAAAGTTGTATATATTTCTTCGTTGATTCTGTATTTGTTAATTGTGTTTCGTACGAGCCGAAACTACGCGTTATACACGTTCGGATCTTCGCATTTAGCTTTTTGATAATCAATTTTCCGATTAAAACGCGTCCGAAGCTTTGATTGTCGTTGTACGAAATTTGAAGTCTAATTCTTGCCGACGCGTTCCGCGTTTCGTTCCGCAAGCAATCGATTTGCTATATCTTCAACATTGCTTATTCGAAAAGGAAACGATCGCGAATCTAAGTCAAGAATATGTCGTACGATAGTTTCTTTTTTTAATTGACTTAATTTTCGATTTGCTGGTATAGTATTTTGTTTTGCAAGTGTTTCTCGAACTCGACGGCGTAATAATGTATTAGGCACATTATATATTCGTGCAATTTTAGCAACATGCATTCGAGGGTTATTTTGTACAGTTTGAACAGCTAAAAGCATGTCCGATTCTTTCTACGTACGAACCATTTGTAGTTGTTGTATAATTGTTGTGTAAAGTCAAAAGTTTAATGCCAAGAAAAATATGACCACTCGCTTGTGTTGACCACTCGCTTGTGGATTACGTTAACAATAATAATAATAATAATAATAATAATAATAATAACGTAGTTCACAAGCGAATGTCCTGTAAGGTGCTGGAGTAGTGTGGCACAAATCAACTCATATTGAACAAAAACTAATCTCTACCCTTTCTACTACGTCCCGAGCCCTCTACTTATACTCTCCGAACCCTGGCGGCTCTTTTCGTGCCCATACATGCCAAGTCTCAGTGCTTTTACCGAGCCCTTTTATTGCCTTTAGCACGTGACATCCTGGCGCTTGACATTGCTTTTTTCTCTAGAACGTCGTTTCGACGTTCACGTTAGTATTGTAAGCGTCAAGTGCTGATATTGTAGCTTAATATTGTTGCTAGCTTGTATAGTAGTCGAAAGTGAGTCGGAGAAGGCTCGTGGCGAGTAAGCAACTTGAGTATAATAGAAAGCCGAGTACAATAAGAACAATCAACAATACTCGCTTTAAATGAATAAGTAATAACAACAATAGCTTCCAGTTATGAATAGAAGTAAGTAATAATCGAATTTCAGCTTATAAGTAGGTGCTTTTTTACTGCTGAGCTACGCTTTCTTTTCTTTGCAATATTACTACTAATACTATTACTACTACTACTACTATGTCTGCTCGCCGTTCTTTTTCCGTTTCGGCTTCGGCCATTTTCGTCTGCTTTCGCTGCGCGAAAATCGCGGGTTTGAGCTCGAAGTCTGCTGTTCTTCGACAAAAAGAATAGCAGTAAGTGCTTTCGCTGTCGCGGCTTTAAGCCAAATGTTTCTTTGTAAGTATTTTGTAGCTTCGATACTTCTTCGATCTGACCCGGTTAGCTGCCGGCTGCCTTTCGCCGCTGTAGTGGCCGTTTTGCTCGCTGGTCGCGTTTTTTTCGGGAGCGTTCCGGCTCCGACGACCGCAAAAAGCACTTTTGTAGGCTATCGCCCGGGTCTTTCGGAGATCAAAACCGTTCGAAAGTTTTGTCTCGCTAACAGGCCTACTTTAAAAGAGTAAAAGCGGTTTTTTTGGCTTTTTTACGAAGGCCAGAAAAACTAATTTCTTTTTGCGAAGTTGGTTAAATTGCAGCGAGTGGCGTAAGTATTCGATTTTTTTTCGATACTTTTCCGAAGCTTCATCGATTTAATATCGACTAAGCCGGCAAAGAAAAGATGATAACGATAACGATAAAGATAAGGATAATAATAATGAGGATATCCTTTCGCCTCCGAAAAAGAGAAGGAGAAGGAGGAGAAAGAGAAAGAAGATAATAAGATGGAGGAGGAAAAGGAAAGAAGGAGGATAAAGTTGGCGGAGGTGGTGGAAAGTGCTTTGTCGGCGGGTGGCATTTTGGACGTTTAGCTTCGCTTTCGGGCACTCATCGTTTCGGCTCCGAGTTTTTGCTGTTTGCTTTCGGGCATGAATTGACTATTTTGCTTTTTTTCGTTTTTTTTTTTTTGACTTTTTTGTTATTTTAAACGTAGTTTTTTGTAATACTCCTGCATTGCTTCGCCGGCGTGTTGAAGGTTCTCCGCAGGCTTTTATGAGTTTTCTGCAAAAGAATACTTTTTTCAGCGTACTAAATACTCCATTTTTTTCTTTGTAGTTCGGTGGGCTTGGATAGTTTTATTTCGTACTTTTTTTTTTTTTGTACTAGAATCGGCGCCGGTTTTTTAACGGCTTTTTCACGTTTATGCTACGGCTTTAGTAAAGATACATAAAACACATTGTGGATTTTGTAGAATGGCGGTAGTTTTAGCTTATAGGCTTGCTCGTGATTTTTTATGATTTCTACGACTTCGAATGGCTTTAAATATTTGTTTGTAAGTTTGCGGCTAGGCCTAAGTTGTCGAATATTCTTCGAAGCTAGCATTACTTTTTTTTTTACGCAGAAACGAGTAGGCTTGTGTTTTGCGTCGTAGTACTTCTTGTGCTTTTCGTGGGCTTTTCGGAGGTTACTCGAAAGCTTTTTTCGTTTTTCTACTAAAAGCTTGATTTTTTTTTTAGCTGCCGGCACTTTTTTTTCGAGAACGTCGTTTTCGACGTTTAGGCTAAGCTTAGAGTCGAAGCCGTAAAGTAGTCTAAACGGAGTACTACCGGTGTTTAAATGGACAAAGTTGTTGTATGTAAATTCCGCTAAAACTAGTTTCGAGACTTAGTTATTTTGTTTGTAATTGCAATACGTTTTCAAATAGAATTTTAAAGTTTGATTCTGTTTTTTTGTTTAGCTGTCCGTTTGCAGATAGAAAGCAGTAAAAAGTCGGCGGCGAACTTTAAAGTAATACATAAAGTCTTTTCAGAATTTGTTTGTGAAAACGGATTTTTTATCGGTAGTGATTTTTTTTGAGAATCCGAAATCTTTATAAATGTGGTTTATGAACAGTTCCGTAAGCTTATAAGCTTGAATACTTTTCCGTACAGCTATATAGCGTGCTAGTTTGGTGTATTTGTTAACTATAACTAGTATAGAGTTATATATTTGGTTGTGCTTTTTGTTAGGCGGTAAATTTGTAATAAAATCTATAGTTATCTTTTTTTATAGTTTCAAAGAGATAAAGATCGAGGCTAACTCGCCGTAAGTTCGGTGCTTTTTCGGTTTGTTTTTCTAGCATTTTGCGCACGTTTTAACATGTTTTTTAACATTATTTTTTAAGCCTGGCTAATAGTACTTTCGGCTAATTAGCTTACGCGTTTTACGCACGCTAAAATGGCTAGCAAGCTTTTTATTATGATGCACGTGAATGATTTCCGTGCGTATTGATTTTTCGTTAGGGACATATACAGCTTTCTTATGACGGAGTAAGCTATTTTCGTGGCTTATGCTTTATAGCTTTCGGCTTTCGGTTCGGCTTCGTTTCGTAGTTTTTTCGGTAATTTTTCGGACTGAGAAAAATCAGTTTTCTGCAGTTTCGTTAAAACGTTTCGAATCGGCTTCGTTACTTTACTATACACCGTTTCGGTCGATAACGACATAATCGCTACTTTTCGTGGCACGCGCTGTTTGCAACTAGCTATGCTAACAGCAGGCTTAAACTCAACTCTTTGGATTACGCCGCAGTACTTTTTGGCTTATAACTTTGTTATGTTTGTTTGTAGCTCTGGCATTTTACCGGTTCGAGGGCGCTTACTTCTTGGGGTGGACGCGATTTCACACGAGCGCGCTTAGCTCGTGCTACTTGGAAACACATTTTCCAAGTGGTTTTTAAGGGCGTGAAACAATTTTGCTACATGCAGTTTGTTATACAAGGTCGGGAAAGACGTTTTTGCTTTTTTTTCGCCGTTACTTCGATTCGGCGTCGACTTTTTATAGTCCGGCTTCCGTGAAGGTTTGTTTGCGGGATTAGTTTTGCTTGGTTTAAACTCAATTACAAAATTAAACTCGCTTAAGCTTTCAGCCTATTTCGTTTAACGGCCTGTAAGCTTTTTTTTTGTTATGAAATATTTCAGATTGTTATGGTTAGTACGAACCGTAACGGGTGTCGGCACTGCTTCGAAAGTATTGCTTTATTGCCGGAAGCGTAAACTATAGCTATCAACTTTATGTTATAAGTGTTATATCGAAACTTAACAGGAGTAAGCTTTTTTAAGTAGAAAGCGATAGAGTGCTATTTAGCTTTTTTCTTTTCTTCGAACAGCTGCGAAAAATTTCGGCTATAGCCTACTTAGAGCTATCTGTTTTTACTTTGATTTTACGTTGCGGATCAAAATGTTTAAGCAAAAATGTTTCCCAGAATTTTGATTTTAGAACTTCAAAGCTCGCTAGCGCTTCGGGCTTTATTCGAAAAGAGCCGTAGGCTTTTTCATTTTTTTGAGAAAGTCTGTTTAACAGCACGCAAATGCGGGCGTATTCCCTGATAAATCGCCTGTAGAATTAGTAAACTTCAGAAATACTTAAATGTTTTTATAGCACGTAAATACAAGCTATTCTTTTACAGTTTCCACGCGAGAAAGATTTATTTCTATGCTTTTAAGCTCTACAATAAAGCTTAAGAACTTAACAGTATCCGTATTGAAACGGCACTTAGAAAAGTTTGCGTATAGTTTATACTTCCGTAGTTTTTTCGAAACTTTTATAAACCGCTTTCGTGTAGTTTTCGATTCTTTTCGAGAATATAAGTATATGTTAAAGTAAACTATACAAATTCATTAACGAGGCCAACTAGTGCTTGATTAATATAAGCTTAGAATGTAGCTGGAACGGTTCAACAGCCCAAAAAAAAAGAACCAAGTACTCGAAATGGCCGTATAAGTACGAAACGC